>LKUV01000126.1:0-167320 GCA_001414455.1 Hymenoscyphus fructigenus | reverse complement strand
ATATAATATAAAAAAAAAATATTAGATAAAGTAAGGGGTGGAATCATTTAAAAAAAATTAGTATATTGTTTTGGATTTTAAAATTAAAGAGAAAAAAAGAAACCCTAAAAAAGGGGAAAAAGAAAAACGAGGAAAAAAAAAAAAAAAAAAAAAAAAAAAAAAGATTAGAAGACAGCAGAAAAACAGGCAGAGGACAGAACTAAAGAAGAAAGGAGGACAAGAAAAAAGAGATTAAAGACAGGAATAAAGGAAGGAGGACAACAAGATTCGAGTTTAGATTCAATACCCTCAGAGAGACCTTTAACACTAGACAATATTACTTCACCTATGCGACCAGATCCAGAGAGCCCTTACAACAAGTCCCAAGAGAACCCTTAATTTATACCCTAAAACAACATTTAATACAATACTTTGGCTACTAACATAAACAACATAGGTAGTCTAAATGTTATACAAACAGTAATGCCAAGCGCTGTCTCTCCTAGAGTACTATTTTTCATTAGTTAGAACATTACTGAGTTCTTGGAAACATAGGACAACCTTACAGAAGACTATGCTATAGAAGACAAAGTAAAAAAGAAGAGAATCCTTTGATACATAGATCTAGCTTATTGACATAAAGTAGAGGCAATAAAGGAATACACGTAGACACTATATAATAAACTAGCCTTTTATACTGCAATCAGAAAGAAATATTGAGACAGCAACAACAAGTACCTTAAGAATAGCTGTAATTTCCTTTAAGCTCTTGTGTACTAGGCTAGGGAAGGTTCTATTAACACAAAGACCTTTATCTCTCTTTTCTATTAAGTATTGTCTAAACTTGACAATCAAGGACTAATCAAGAATCTTAAACAGTCGAACATGTTTATAAATGAGCTGCCTAGTAGGATTGTAAAAAGGATTGTTAAGGAACATAAGGTAGATCAAGGTAATAGAGCAACTCTCAATTATATGAAATTCTATAATACTACTACAAAAGAACACAAAATAGACATAAGTGTTAAACGCTTTCAAGAGGATAGGGATCTGAATACTTACAAGGCTAAAATGAGAAGTTTTGAAGATATTATCAAAGGAGCAACTACTAGAGGACCTTACAACGCTAAGCACCTTTCAAACACTACTACTACTTCTTGTCTTAACACGCCACCTACTATTACTACACAGACAGATCCTACAGCAAAATCCATTAATTAATTAACGAATATCTTTAATAAGCTCTTAATCTATTAGGCTGAAACTATCTGAATGTACAAGGTATAAGCTCAAGCTTTCCAAGTACAAGTACAAGCAGCTTAGATACAACCTTCCTTCTCTAGTGAAAGAGGAGACTTTTCTAGACATAGCTGTGGCAGAGGATTCAAATACAACAATAGAGAGACATACCCTCGCTAACTCGAAAATAGTGGCAGAAACAATCCTATCCCAGCTAACTCTAGAAACGTGGAAATAAATGCAGCATATAGTTACAACTTGTATAACTAACAACAGATTTGCTATACGTGTTATAGAAGAGACTAAAACAGTAACTGAGACAGCTTATATCCACACACATACTCAGGTCAATGTTCTCTTCTACGTGAACTTATAGTGAAAAACATCTGTCACTGGAACAACGCAAAGCAACTATACATTAGGCTCTATTAGCTAAATACATTACTACTAATACTCTAAAGTAATACTCCTTAGGTTTCTCAGATTATCTTATATACTACAGGCACAGAGTAGGACTCTAATGTCTTAAGACAGCAAGAGAACAGACAACATTTAGAGACTTAGAAGTTAGAGGCTAGAGAAGCTTAACTTAGAAGAAAACCAACGACCCAAGAGAGTGTTACTATTCTTTAGAAACTAGAAACATCAACTATTAGAGTTTAGCTAGAGATGATTAAAGACAAAGAAGAAAGGAGCATCAATGACCTAGTAGAGAAACTGTCGCAGAAGGTGAATGTTTATAGTATTAGAGCGCCTAAAAAGAGAAGAGAATTAGTTTAGAACAGCGCCAAGAAAACACTAGATCAACGTATAGCATTAGAACAAAAACTACTAAGACCAAAGACAAAGAGGCCTTTGATATACGTACTACAGGAATTATCTAAGCCTACTACAGACATGAAAGTCAACGAGATAGTTACTAGCCTAAACACTTAAATACTCGAACCAGTAAAGGAGACTACTTAGAAAAAGACACTAAGAACTGTAGACGCTTGGCCAGTAATAACAAAAGAGATAAAAGGAATCCTAGATGCTATTAGATCTACAAACCTAGAACCCTCTTTGCACACATAACTCTAGGTAGACACTACTCATTGGGTAGAGTACTTCTAAACTACAAGGGAATTACAGGCTGAATTCTTGTCTAGCTTTAGTAGGGTTAAACTAGACAAAAGAACTGTTAGAGTAGGCACCTTGAGTATAGTACTTAACTAATACACTAATCAAGGTTAGATTGTTGCTACTCTAAAAATGACTGTTACTATACAAGGATCCAAGAACTTAGAGGACAGTTTTGTAATACTTGATACTAGAGCAGAGTACAACGTAGTACCTCTGAGCCTAGCAAAACGTCTTGGTTGCTTAGTAATAAGCATTAAACACCTAAAGCTAAAGACAGTCTCTAGACAGGTTTTAAGATTCTCTAGTATATGTTATATATAGGTCAAAGTTACTAAAGGCATATCCTACAATACAGTCTTCTTCTTAATCAAGAACTTACTAATTGTTCTGTTAGAACAGCTGTTTAATCAGAAGATGTAGTTAACCTTTGAGTATCTATTAGATGGATCTACAGAAGCTATAATAACAGACCCAGAGTTAGGCTCTAGTTGTACAGTTACTATTATCCTACCTATGTGGAGACTATTGTAAAACAAACAGGCCTTTGTAGAAGAAGGAGAAGAAGAATGACGAAGGGCTGACATTTTTCCTAAGCTAAGTGCTAGCTACAGAGAAAGGAACTTAGGAGTTAGAGAGAGTTTTTTAAATTTATCTAGTAGCAAGATAAAGACTGTTCTATATATTTTAAATTTTACGTTATTAGTTTCTGATTTTCGATTCAAGAGGAGACTAAGAGAGACTTGTGGAGAGGTTAATTCAGGTCCTAGAGACATGCTACTTATTTTTCCTAGTTAGCGTTTGTCTTATATTATTAATGGGATTTCCTTGTGTTTTAAAACAGAGTCAACAGGAAAGAGGATACAGGGAGTAAGCTAGGGAAGATCTAAAGCACAAATTAGGCAGGGAAGAAAAGGAGGGGGAAACAACATTTCTGGAATTACATAAGTTAATACAGTATACAAATCAAAAGCAAACAAAGTATAACTAGTTAACACAAGTAATAGAACAGGAGACACGCTGGGCGGAATACCTGACTAGTACGAGAAATCAAAAGCAAGAGAACACTACTAAGAGTATTTAGGACAATTCAAAGAACACCTTCTTCCTTGGATTTTAAACATTTAAAAGGGCTCAAGATTAACAAAGGAACAAATAGAGTAGCTCGATATTAGAGACTAGCTATATGCTCAAGAAAGAGAAATACTAGTTGAAATACTACTAAACCACGAAGGAGTAATAGTGTTCGACTAGGTTAATTACACAAAGATATACAAAGATGTTTGCCTACTAATTAAGATCAAGACAATAGAGTATTAAGCCTGGCAAGAGGCTAATTTTCTATGTCCTTGGTTATTGATTCTAACAGTTACTCAAATGCTTAAAGACTAACTGAAAAGAGGAGTTTTAGAATACTGTAATAGTCCTTATTAGAATCTATAGTTCTTGGTAGCAAAGAAGATAGCTAGAACCTACAGGCTTATTAATGCTACAATGAAAATAAACTTAGTTACATTAAGGAACACAAACATGCCTTTGTTGGTCAATGAGTTTTCAGAGGAATTTGCTGGCTACTGTTACACGTCCTTGATCAACTTCTTCTCTAGATATAATTAGCTTATACTTAACAAAAGAAGTAGAGACATAACTACCTTTCAGACCCTAATTAGCTTACTCCGAATAA
Source organism: Hymenoscyphus fructigenus (assembly GCA_001414455.1). NCBI lineage: Eukaryota > Fungi > Ascomycota > Leotiomycetes > Helotiales > Helotiaceae > Hymenoscyphus > Hymenoscyphus fructigenus. The sequence goes on along the minus strand of LKUV01000126.1, from coordinate 163,299 downwards.
CAACACTACCCCAAGGAGTAACAAATTCTGTTGCTTAGTTTATTTAAGTAGTAATAAGGATTCTCGAAGACCTGTACCCTAACATAGTACTACCCTTTGTTGATAATATTAGGGTAAAAGGACTATATACAAAATACAACAACAAGGAATGTCTGCTAGGAGTCTAAAGATTTGTCTTTGAGTATATCTAGAATCTCGACAAAGTAATAGACTAAATCAAAAGAGCAGGAGCTTGTATTAGACCAAAGTCTTAGTTCTGTTAAGATAGAATAAATATTATAAGCTTTGTCTGTAGAGCTAAGAGTTGCTGTCCTGCTAGTTCTAAGATTATAAAGATCCTTGAATGGTTACTATATAGGAATGCTACTAAAGGAAGAGTGTTTGTGGGCGTCTGTGTCTACTATTGTATATAGATCAAAAACTTTGTTATAATAGCTGAGCCTATCTATCGACTGTTCAAGAAAGGAGTAAGTTAGGATTAGGGACCTAAACAAGACACTTTGATAGATAATCTCAAGCTTGTACTCACAACTGCCTCTGTTTTAGTGAAAATCTAGTATAGACCTAAGTAGGGAGATATTATTGTTAGAGTTGATGCTAGCCTTCAAGGATGAGGAGTTACCTTAGGACAACTAGACAAAGCTAGCAAACTATAGGTTGTAAGATATAACAGTAGCCTTTGGAACAAAGTAGAATAAGGCTATGATGTAACAAAACGAGAATGTAGAGGCGTCCTTAAAGCATTTCGGAAGCTATAGTACTGGTTGTATAGTATATATTTTATTCTCGAAACAGATGTAAACGTCCTAGTAGCACAGTTGAACAGAGCTATAACAGATCTGCCTAGAGCTCTTGTTACTTAATAGATTGCTTGGATTCGCCTGTTCGACTTTGAAGTATATCACGTGAAAGGCACTAAACACACAGCAGCAGACGGATTATCACAAAGACTATGTACTACATCAGATGACATAGATGAAAAATACAACGTTGACATTAATAACTAGGTTACTACTAAGCTTAATTATCTGTCTATTTCACTGGTTAGGATTCAGGCTAGGGTTCCTGCTCACGTAATACAGGGCATGCCCTCAACTACTAGCGGCCTGGAACCCAAGGCAGACATTAAGGTGTTGACTGAACAGGACATGCAAAGCAACATACAGAACCAGGACCCTTTAGGCAGCGACTATTCTAAAGAATCCTAGTGTATTACAAGATGGCTGACTATACTTGAACACCCTCTAGGGATGTCGCGATTAGAGTTTTGCTCTTTTAAACACAAAGCTACTTAGTTTAGTGTTAGGGACAGACAATTATAGAAAAACTAAAGCAAGACCTTTGTTCTCTAACTAGTGATAGATTTAGAAGAGAAGTGACTTGAGATCCTAGAAAAACTTTATAATGAAACAGGACACAAAGGAAGAGAGTCTACATATACTAGAGTAGCTGTATAATACTACTAGAACAACTACTAGATAAGTGTTAAGAAATATATAGCAAGCTACAGGGACTGTTAACTTGTATCTAGAACTTAACTAGAAGAAGCACTGTACTCTCAAAAGGTTAATGGGTTGTTTGTCAAGCTTGTAATTAATGTAGTCTACATGCCTATAAGCGAAGGTAAGACAAAGCTTGTAGTATGTAGAGATAATTTCTCTGGATAGGTCAAAGCAAGGGCACTAGTAAAAGTAGACATAAAATTAATAGCCAAGTTTATTTGAGAAGATCTGATCTATAGACATAGGTTATTTAATTGTCTTATAGTTGATAGGGGTCCTAAATTCAAGAAGGAAGTTATTAATATATTAACTACCTATAGTGTTAAGCGGGTTTAAGTGTCAGCATACTATGCTCTAGGGAATAGAATGATTGAGAGGGGCTATAAACTGATTACTGTGGGACTACTTACCTTAACAAGTGGCGGTACTAGCAAGTAGACTTGTTATCTTGATGTAATTCTGTTCACGGATTGTACTACTATACATGTACCTACTGGCTATACACCTTTCTACCTTGTATATAGGCGAGAACCTGTACTCTTAATTAAGGCTGAACATCTGATATAGAGTACTATTAGGTGGAAAGAGATCAAAACAAGAATGTAGTTGCTAGAAGCCTAAGCTAAAATGATTGAAATAAGAGATAAGAGTATAGAAGAATCTATGCTACGAAAGGATTGACATTAACAGAATAGCCAAGAATACTTTGATGTAAGCTACTAAATTAGATTAGAACCTTTTGAAATTAAAGACCTTGTTCTCTGCTATAATATATTTCGAACAGATGTTGACAAATCATTAAACACGAAGCTTACCTATTGATGGCTAGAGCTATTTAAAATCAGTAAAGCAGACAGAAAGAAGAGAACTTACTAGCTCACTGAACTAGATAAGACTGAGTTAGCTGGAACATTTGCTGGGAATAGACTAAAGAAGTTCATTGAAAGAAAGACATGACCTACCTCTCTAGGAGCTATAACGAATCACAAACAGAAGCTGTTGATAGAAGTAGGCATTCCTTAAATTACAGAACAAGAGAGGTGTAAGTATATACAATTTGAAGAAGACTAGGAATAGGAAGAACTACGTTACCTTACTCTTATTCTCTTTGATCTTTCTCTTTAGAAACAAGGGCGTCTCTATATTAAAGGGGAGACGAACATTTATTTCCTTACTACTATTATTTCCTTAGAAGTTTTATTTTTCCTACTTCTTATTTTTTTTTTATTTTTATTTTTATTTTTATTTGCTTTAGGAGAAGGCTTCTATTTTAGGCCTAGCGCTAATCTGCTGACTCATTTGCTCTAAATTAACACAAACGGGCCTTAACCTCTTTTACCTTCTATAACAATATTACAAACAAGTACTACTCATTTACACAAACTAATAGCAAGAAACTATATGCTACTAAGTAACTCTCAAATCCAAGAAAAAAAAGAAAATGTCTCTACACTTCTCTAGATCTGCTAGAAACCTACTCTTACATTAACTATGTCAACCCCACAGAGCTAACAAAACATAGATATTGCTATTAGAGCCCTGTTGGACATTGCAGGAGTCTAAATCTAGAATGTACAAGAAGCTTGAGACTATATAGTATGCTATGGAATCTAAGACAGATATATTGCAATTATACAAGTGAGCTTAAGCCTACTTGGAATCAAGGAGGGATATAAAGACCTTTTGCTAGACTGAGCAAACAGTCTTGTAGACCCTTCTCTCTTTGGACTTACAGACAAACTAAAGAACAAGTTGACATTAGAAAATAGAGCAATTACTGAAGCTGTGATTAAAATCAGAACCCAGAGAAGCAAGAAGGAGAAGAGAATAGCTATTTTGCTATACAACATTCCTGACTAACGAGGTCAAGTACTTCACTAATAACTTAAGGCTCTTTTCAAACATGTAGAGAAGAACTTCTTTATTGACCTAAATACTCTCTTTAAAAATGTATCTACACATAATGGCATTCAGCTTCTAAATAACGAAATTCTACGCTAAAATCAAAAGCTAAAACTAGGAGGAGGATAGTACAAGAGAGGTGGATTGTTAGGCAGAGACATCAAAGCTGTTATAGAGAGAGTTAAGTCTAGAATTCTAGACTAATACGTCAATCTATGTAATAATAAGTTAACAGAATTTAGACTAAAGATTAGTGAATCAGGACTTCTTGTAGATAGACATCTATATAAAGAAGTCTTTCCTTAGTTCCCTGACGAAGTTGTTCTTAAAGAACTAATTATAGTTTCGAACATACAGCTAAACTAAACTACCTCTGATTAAAGCAAAGTACTAGAAACCCTAGAACTATCAAGAAAGAGAAAAGCTACAGAAGGAGTATTATATAAGAACCTGACAAGCAAAACACTATTAAAGTATCTACAAGTCCAACAACAAACTAAGATTGTTAAAATTTTCGACTGTATATGTAACATGACAGAAAAATAGAAGGAAGGCTTGGATGAGTATATAAAAGAAGTGCTAGACTTCTACTGCCTAATAGAACTCATTAAGCTAATTAAGGAATAGGTTCTCGAAGAACAAATATCACAGCTCTACTATAAACACGTTCAACTTCTTGCTAAACACCTTGATATAAAGACTCAAGGAGTAACACACAAAGAACTAATGCATAGAATGTTAGCTGTTTATAATCAATCCTTCACAGATAGTTCCTTTTACAAGTTATACTGTCACTCTTAAACTATAGATTTCTTTGTCTAGACATTACAAATTCAAGCTATCTGAGACAAGCTCTTACTTAGAACTAAACGTTTTACACCTGCTGAACTAGTTGTCCCTGAATTCAATACTAGTACCCTGAAACTATAGTCCCTTATTGCAAATATTAACTTAGAGCATAAACATTATAGGGTTTTGACAAAGTTCTTTAACTGGCTTATAAATAACAAATAGATGGTAGCTATCCTTGAAGATGAAATTAGAATATACTACTACTATTTACAATCTGCAGGAAAACAGCGTGTTAGGACTCTCTCTAATATATATTACTTGATTTTCTAACAACTTATTTGCTAGGATCTTAGTCTTTACATAGCCTAGGTAAATCTCTATAAAGACAAAGAAACCTAATTAGTAGTATACCCTACAGCTACACAGTGCTACTACACAAATGAGGATACTTGTGAGGTCAACATATGTTTTTACAAGGGGGACACTAGACGCTTAGGAAAAATTACTATACTCTAGGATGAAGTTGTGCTTGCTAGGAATGAAGAAGACACCTTCTTGCTTAATACAGATTCTAAAGTTATTACAAAATAGCTTAAGGACATTAGTGAGACAGGTGGATATGTTAAAGTTTCTTTGGCTCTACATCTTTACTAACTAGAAAGGATCTGTGTAGAAAATTAAGTTAGATAGACTAAATATACTCTGAACACTAGTAATGTCCTTTTTACAAGATCTAGTGTTCTACAACAACACAACTACGAATTATATACTACATGTTTCTCTTGTTTAGCTAGTTTTGTTGCTGTTAATAAGAACAGAAAGCTCAAGAATGGAGTCAAGTATGATGACGTTGTGAAATGACACAGGAAGCTGTAGACCCCTTTAGTGCTTTGATATAGTAGATCTCCAGAGCTAGGTAGCTTTCGTGCTTCTGTTCTATTAACCAGACTTAGAGCTCTTTTAGACTCTTTAGTTAGATGACTTGATTTCGATGATTGGAGTGTCTGAATTAAGAGAGATTCTTAGCTATAGAAGGATGAGAAGGCAAATGACATTAATGTTATTAAGAAGTAGCACGCAAATGTAAAGTTATGTATCAAGGTTGCCTATTAGGAACTCTAGAGTGCTGAACAGAAAGTGTATAGCGATAAGTCATACTTCAAGTAGAAAGAAGCTCCTAATGTTATATATGATTCTAATGACAAGGTTATTGATCTAACAGAAGACCTTGAAGAGGAATACCAAGTACAACTTTCTAGTAGTCCTAGAAAGAAAACTTCACAAACACTAACCTTAGGCGATTTTGTTATTAAAGATCTTGAAGATAGAGACAATGGAAACGTAGGCGGGGATAGGCAAGACTTGTATAGGTCTAAATAAGAGTAGAGGATAAGACAGAAGAAGTGTTAGAAGGCAAGAGTTTCTTTTCTTTTCTTTCTGAAAAGTACCCAAGGGCGAGCACTTATTAAAGGGGAGACAAATATAGCAGGGATTCATTGTCGGCACAAAGAACATAGGGTTCATAGTCACGTGATACAGGGCATGCCCTCAACCACTAGCAGCCTGGAACCCAAGGCAGATATCAAGGCATAGACAGAACAGTTTATTTTTCTATGTTTTTTTTCTTTCTTTCTTCTTTTAGTTTAGAGACACACATTTTAGGAGTTCAGTAAGGAAGTAGTTTTTAATTTAATTTTGTTTGTTATTCTCTTTTGCCTTTTGTTTTTATTTATTTCTTTACTTGAGTTTCGTGCCCAGCGCTATCGGGACGCGCTATACTCGCTTTTCTGCCCCTCTACAATATTAACTAGAAGGAAAAAGAGATTTTATTTAACTAATATAACTATATATAGCTTTAACTGCAAGGCTAGAAGGAGGTTAGCGCTACCTCTTCTAAGTTGTCTAGACACCTGGCCTAGAGTTCTCTACAGGTTAGCTAGACAGCTAATAATGTAATACCTGTGTAGTATAGAGAATTTTCAAAATTATTTAATAACTTAGAAGATATATATGCCTTGCTAAAACATTAACTATAGAACAATAAAATAAAACTAAAAGAGTATTATAACCTTAGAAAGGAGAGACTTTAACTATATACTTAAAGTAAATTACAAGTAATAAACGAGTATATTAAGAAGAGAATTAAGAAAGAATATATCTAGAAATCAGAATCTTCTATCTGTTTAAATATACTTATTATAAGGTAGATAGTAGGCAATAAGTTAAATTAAATCTTATATAAGAGTAAACAAGTATTAGATTTAGTATAGAACTAATCTCTACTTCTTCTTAGAGGTACAGGAGAAGCCTTGTTTTATAGAAGCTTCTAAACTCTAATATTACATAGACTCTGTTAACCTTGTTAACTCTATCTACTAGAAATATTTAATTCCTGATTAATTTATAATAGTAGATAAAGGCTTCCTTAGATTAGACGAAAGATTATATAACTAACACAGCCTTTATATATTATACTTATAGTATATAAAAAGAATAATCTAAATAGAAGAGTTTGCGTTAACTACTAAGAAGTTAATAATATAACAGTTAAGGACACTTACTTATTGCTAACTAGCTAATACCTATAGAACAGAATAGATTAGGTAGTTTAATATATAAAACTAGATTAGAGAAGTACCTTTAACTTAATTTAGATTAAAGAAGGTAATTATTAGTATAACTTAGTAGTCATAAAGTGTAATACAATAAGTAGTTATATTCCTATATCTTTATTACATAAAGAGTAAAGGTAAAGAGAGGTCGGATCCTGTGAGCTTAAGTATGTGAGTAGCAAGCCACTCACATAAGCTCAAGCACGTAGATCAACTGAGCTGTTGTAGAAGGTACTATTTACTAAGAATATATAACAACACTAGGCCTACTTTAAAAGTAGCTAGAAAGTAGTAAAGACAGTAAGAGGTAAAGAAAGGAAGCGCCTATTTCATCTAACTAATTATCTCCCTTATTTTCTATTTAATTCCACGTTCAACTCATTCAGTGACCTTGATATCAAGTTTGTTTGTATTAATTAGATTACGTAGAGCAGGGCAAGCCTTGGATTTTGTCATAGCGTCTGCTAGGTTAGTATTGTCATCAATCCACTTAATTTCGCTAATCTCGCGCTGCTTATATACTTGTTGTAGGCTTATTACATCTATTATAAGACGCTTCTCCTTAGTAGTCCTAAGTTTGACTAGGCACTTATAAAGTGACTTTGAGTTAGTGTAAACTATAAGAGGTATTTTAAGACCAAGGATAGCTTCTAGAGTTGCCTTAACAGATGTAGCTATGTCAAATCCAGCGCTTATTATATATAATTCAGAGGCCAAAACGCTTTGTGTAACCCTCTTATACTTAACAGAGGACTAGTGTAAAATGTTAGCGTTCTCTGGTTTATCTGCTAGTACAAGAACATAGCTAATTTAGGAGGTAAAGTCCTTGTTATTTGCGAAGGAGGAGTCAGTGAATATAACTAGTCTAAGAGTATTCTTGTCCAGCTTAATAAATTAGAGGCCTCTGGTGGGGTTGTTAATTTGCTATTGGATTCACTTATTAAGGAGTGTAATATCCTGGCTTTGAGGGTCAAGCTTCTAGGCAGTGAAGGAGAGGTCAAAAGCAGCCTCTAGTTGTGAGACTGTCGCCAGGTAGGCCCCACGTGCTTGTTGGGCTATGTACTAGTCTCTGATTGAGGCACTCTGGCGAACGTTGCCCCGGGAGCTTACTAGGTCCATTGGTGAAGTGCTCACTAGCTTCAAGTTCTTGGTATAGCCTTCCTAGGTCAAGAGTATTAAGCTGTTTGGTTAGAGGGTGACTTTGCTGCCATTGAACTTAAGTAGGTGCTCGCTAGTAAGTTGCTCCCTGGGTTTTGAAATAAATTCAGCTTTCTTTAATTCCTTCTCTTCAGCTGTAGCAAACCCTAGGTTTGCTAGTATTAAAGTGTTGTTGGTCTAAAGGCTAACAATTCCAAATTAGTCTAGCGTGCTAATAGAGAGTAGGCAGGGGTTGTATGTAGATTGAGCTATACATAGCTTCTCAAGGTAGTAATTGTAGTAGGTGCTGAACCAGTGGTTTCTAGCTTCAGGTACACTGTAGAGTGGTTTTATGACTTTGAGGTAGATACTACTCCACTGGGGGACTTCTTGTAGTAGGTGTATATAAAAATCCTGGTTCAGCTTTGTAGTTGACTGGGTATATGCCTGAGTAATGTCTCTTAGGTAGACATTTAACTCTAGGTATATTACAGCTATAGCAAGTATAATTCGCTGGCTTACTCGTTGAATTATAGGTAATTGAGTTAGGACTTAAGATTTATTTTCATCGTGTATGCTTAGATAACAAGTCTTGATTTCTCATATGCCTTATTTGTGCCCTTGTTTTTGATGCTGTCCACGAACCTTGAATTAAATATTCTAGCGTCTCCTGGTAGGTCACATAGCAGGATATATTCAAAGACTTCACGTCTAATTAATCTGTTGACTTCTTGTTGCTGGGAGTGCTTAAATTAACTAAAAGCAGAGGCAGTGGAAGTAGCGTCTTTAGCGAAATAGACGTCGATATTCAAGGTACTTAGTTACTTTTGTAGTCTCCCTGGGCCACGCTTTAGAGGCTGGCTATAGGGTTGTTCTTGTGGCTGCCTTTGATTTTGAGTCTTTGATGGCCTGTCTAGGCCACGCCTTGGCTAAATGACTTTAGGTGACACAGGTGGCTGAAATTCCTTATAGTCTTCAGGTTTTTTATAGTCCTTAGGTTCCTGGGTAGCTAGTAGCGTCTGGAAGTCTGGGTCTGTAAGGTAGGGTTTTACTGCTGTAGAGCGGAATTTTGTGGGTCTGCTTGGGAGTTTAATAATACACTCCTCATTTTCTATTCCTACAAGCGTAAAGGGGCTAGTCCACTTCCCAGGTTCACGTCACACAAGTACATCTGAATTAAGGGGCAGATCTTTGAGTAGGCTATTGGTGAGGCTATTGCGCTGATTAAGGACATTGTTGATTTAGCGTTTTGCTTAGAGTTTACACAGCTCTTCTATAGCCTTCTTGAGTGTGCCTGAGCGCTGGCTAATAGAAGGTGAGGGAGCGTCAAGTTCACTTATACGTGGATAAGCGCTAAATATAAGTAGGGTGGGTACAAGGCTGTCAGGTCCTACTGTATCGTTGATTGCCTTAAAAGCTATTTAGAGGGCTGTGTCTTTAGCAAGGTCAGGGAGCTCCTTAGTTATAATTGAGTATACTCTCCTGAGTAGACCATAGTAGCGCTTAACTATCCCAATAGAGTTGTAGGCCTCTACAGGTACAACCTTGGTATAAATTCCTATAGAACCTGTATATTACTTGAATTCCTTGCTCACGAAGTTCTTGCTAGCATTATAAGTAATTAAATCTAGGGGTCCTAGGTAGGTATTAACCCAGCACTCTTGAAGCTTTTCCTATGTGTGCTTAGCTAAGATCTAGCATAGCTACTTGCCTGCTTGGAAGCAGGTACACTTATCTACTACATATAATAGAGGCTGGCTGTCAATATATATGATGTTAATATATATATTATAATTAAATTCAACATTATTATAGAGTGTAAACTAGAAGTAGCCAGGGGATTTTCCATGCTTTTAGCAGTAGTAGCAGTACTCATTTAGGTGCTTGAGTACATCTGAATTAACGTTGTAGCCAGCACGCTCTAGTAGGAGCTAGAGGCGGTTAATAGATAAGTGTCCAAAGCGCCTGTGGAGTCGGTGAATTTCAGTCTCTGTAAGCTGGCTTAGAGACTCCTGTAGAAAGGAGTCTAATAACTCTCCTCAAAGTAGGAAGAGATGTCTAAAGCAACGTACAACTAACACTTTGCCTTGTAGGGAAATAAGTGTGTTTTTGAGGTTATTGAAGTAGATGCCTAATTTGTCTATGTCTGCTAAGCAAAGCAGGAAAGAGGTATCTGTCTAGAGTACATGGAATTTAATTAGGCCAATAGGTGAATTAACATATATTAAGCCCAAGGAGGCTGCTACTCTAATTCCAAACTTAACAGTTACTTTGCCCTTTGAGGCTGTAGTAATAGGAGTGTTCTAAATTAAGTTATATGCTAGGTACTAGTCATAGCCTACAGTTGATTTCAGGGCTGCTCCTATATTAATTATAATACCAAAGAAGTAGCTAGAGTTATAGCGTTTAACTCTAGTGGCTATTAGAGCCTTGGTTTCTTCTTCAGTAGTTGTAGGTTGTAAGCTAGTAAGGGCATAAAAGTAGGCTGTCTCAGAGAGCTTAGTTGTAATATTTGTAGCATTTGTTATTGTAATTTCGTTAAGTAAAGTTAGGAAATTTTCACTCTTGCTCTCACTCTCTTTAAGCTCAGAAGTCGAAAATTCTTGATCTTTGTCATTAAGTACAGTAGCTTAAAAGGCTTTGTTGTAATTATGTTCTTCTCCTTTACACTCTAGGACATATTGCCTAAAGAACTTTTCAAAGGTAGGCTTATTGAATTCACCTCTAAGGTTACTCTAATATCTTGCTCTAAAGCAATCCCTGGCTTGGTTGCGCTCATGCTTAGAGTAGTTTGTTAACTAGCAGCCTTGCTTCTTGTAAACAAAGCATTGCTTTTGACTATTGTTTCTACAGTAACCACGTCTCTGGCTAGTACGTAGGTTGCTGTGTGTAGATTAAAACCTACGATCTGTTATATAGGTCGCTGCTAGGTTGACAGTAGTAGTACTGTAGGCGTGCTCATAAGTAGTAATTAAGGTTTTAAGAGCACTAATAGTAGCTGACAGCAGAGAAGGTGACAGTGGGGCAGAGCATGTAATCTAGCATTCAGGGGCGTCCTCACAAGCGATTACAAGCTTGTTTGAGAAGAAGGAGTTGATTTAGAGATCCTGGGTAAGTCTATGACAAAGTACTTAAAGCCTAGCTACTAGGAGTTAGAAGGACTAAGTAGTTGTCTTATCTAGGTTCTAGGATTTAACAAGGTTGAGACTTAGGTTGTTCTATTCTATAAGTGTAGCTCGCTTATAGCTTGCGTCCTTAAAATGTTCCTGAATAGCATGGCAGAGGTCTTAAAAAGGCAGGTTAGCAGTAGCAAGAGTAGTGTAGTAGAAGTCTAAAGCTAAGCCCTTAAGTATAATAGGCAGAGCTTTTGTGTAGGCTGCATCAGGTACGTCACACCTAATGTAAACATCAGAGAGAATAGTGATTTTGAGTCCAAAATTATTACTAGTGCCTCTATATCTCATGTTGTCTGTATAGGTTTTTGCTACGTTTGTTAATTCTCGTCTATACTCTAGCTTTGCTTGTAATTGAGTATAAGGTAGCTGCCACGGTTGTGTAGGAGATACAAGAGGTACTAGAGGCGTAGGTAGTACAGAAGGTACAGGGAGTACAGTGCTGCTATTAGTTGCCTAAGCAGCTAGAGCTTGTTGAGACAGAGAGGAATTTATGCCTGTCTAGGGTTACTAGAACTAGTATAAGGTAGGAAAATTTATACGTTGATTTAGCTAAGGGGCAGGGTTTGAAGGGTTTGTGTTTTGTTAAGTGTTTTAAGGCGTCTAAGAGAAGCTTTAAGAGGTGCTTTGAGCAATAGCCTGGGGAGTACTTTGAGAATTGCCTTAAGGAGTGCCTTGAGGTTAAGCAGGTTGAAAAGAATCCCTGTATTAAAAGGAGGGGTTATACATCGTCTTGTGTCGTCGATTAAACCTTATTGAATTTATGTCTTCATTCTTTATAATAGCTAGTATTTCTGTGTCTGTTCATTTAACTAGGTCAACCTCCTTGAGTATGTTAACAAGTACTGTAGCTATATATGCTTTCTTACTGTCTATCTCAATCTATATACCTCGACAACAAAGTATCTTACGTAGCTTAGTGACTTAGGATCTGTTAGCTGTTGTAAAGTAATCTTTATCCTAGCCTTCAAAGTCTTCTTGAAAAGTAGCTTAAAGTACTTTATTGTTGTCTTCTATCTAGTTATATTTGTTAATATACTTAGCAACAAACTTTGTAAGGTCATCCTTACTAAGCTCTGTTAGTGGCTCTATTAGTTCAGCTATGTTATAACTAAGCAAGGTTAGGTAGAGGTTTGAGAGTAAGGTGTAGGGGTGTAGAAAGCCTTGGATTCCAGCTCTTCTAAGGTTCGAGAGTATTTGTAAAGTCAAAGTAAGAGGTAAATTCACTGAATATCGTAAGGGCGTAGTAAGGGTAAGAATAAGAGTATAAGAGTACTAACAGTAATCAGGTTACAAGTGTTTAGTCTTTGTAATTCCAGTACTTCTAGAACTCGATCCAAGAAGGCGCTCTATACATACTTGTTATAGTAGTAAAGTATGAATCCACAGTCTAAGAGAGAGACTTTACTCTTTAAGTTATAATACTACTACACTGTATTAACATATACCACGATCCAAGAAGGGGCAGAGGTAGTTAACAAGTATATCTAATCTATGTGTGCTTACTAATTAGTGTTAGTATAACTTAGTAGTTATAAAGTATAATGTAATAAGTAGTTGTATTCCTATATCTTTATTACATAAAGAGTAAAGGTAAAGAGAGGTTAGATTCTGTGAGCTTAAGTATATGAGTAGTAAGCTACTTATATAAGCCTAAGCACGTGGATCAACTAAGCTGTCGTAGAAGGTACTATTCACTAAGAATATATAACAACAGTAATAAATAAAAGACTATATTTGCCTTACTATTAGGTCTTTACAAGTATACTATAATACTGTTTAGTTTAACAAACACACCTACTACTTGTCAAAGATAGAACAATAGTATACTAGAGGATCTTCTAAGAGTAATAGTAATATATTACCTAGATAATATTCTAGTATTCTTAGAAAGAGAGAAGAATTATAAGAGATATATCAAGGAAGTCTTAAAGAGACTTATAGTAGTAGACTCTTGCCTTAAGCTATTAAAGTACAAGTTTAGAGTAACTTATATAACATTCCTAGGATACCTAATTACTCTAGGACAAGTAGAAGTTAATCTAGAAAAAATAAAAGACATTAAAAGTTAGCTAATACTACAGAATATTAAACATGTCTTTTTTTTTTCTAGAATTCACTAACTTCTACTAATAATTTATTAGAGATTATACTAAACTAGCTAGTCCTCTAACTAGCCTAACTCGAAAAGGCATTAATTTCTAATAGACAAAGAAAGCTAAAGAAGCTTTCTAGGAAATTAAGAAATAATTTACAGAAGAATATATTCTTTAAAGCTATAACACTACTAAGCTAAGTACTATTAAAACTAATGCTTTAGACACAGTAGTAGGTAATATATATCTCTAACTAGGAAAAAAAGGCAAATTTATACTAGTAGTATACTTCTCTAAGAAAATAGATCTAGTATAGCAGAACTATAGAATATATATATAAGGTAGATAGTAGGCAATAAGTTAATTTAAATCTTTTCAATTCAGTACAGAACTAATCTCTGCTCTCTCTTAGAGATACAGGAGAAGTCTCGCTTTATAGAAGCTTCTAAGCTCTAATATTACATTAACTCTATTAACTCTGTAAACTTCATCTACTAGAACTACTTAATTCCTAATTAATTTATAATAGCAGATAAAGACTTCCTTAGATTAGATGAAAAGTCACATGACCTCGTGACCTCGTGACCTCCACATATCACAATATAACAACTTCTTACTCTAGTTCTAGTAGTTAAATACTAGAGAATATATCTCTAGAACATAAATCACTAGGTTACTATACTATTAGACTACAAGAACCTTAGAACGTTCACTACTACACAGGAACTCTTAAATAGAAGACTTACAAGATAGGCTAGAATTTTAGAAGGCTATAACATTGTAATCTGATATATTAGTAGAACAGTAAACTCTTAAGCTAATATACTTAGCTAAAACCTAGGTTACAAGAGAGATAAAGAGTATAAAAAGATTACAATTTTAAAAACTCTAGAAAATAGAAATTTAACACTAGCTATACATGAGATAGCAGCGACAGAAGCTAATAATTCATAGACAAAGAAAATCTAGAGAGCCTAGAAGATAGAGCAACTAGCTCTAGCCTAATAAGAACCTATACTAAAGAACCTGCCTAATAGTAGAGGAGACTTTATTAACATCTATAGAGTAATAAATAATTAGAATAACAAAGAACAGTATATAATTGGAAAACTATATATCTCTAAATCCTATATAAAGGAATTTATAAAAGAGTACTATACTACTCTAGTATATAGTTACTAGAGAGTTCGCTATACTATCTAGTAAATTAAGTAACACTACTACATTAATCGTCTATTAGTAGTAGTTAAGGAAGTAATATTAGAGTATAATACCTATACTAGAAACAAGGCTTTCTACTATATACCTTATAGTCAGATAAGTACTACTCTAATACTACAGAAACCTTAGAAATTAATATCTTAGAATTTCATAGTCAACCTATTAAAATCCAAGGAACTAATAATAGAAGTAAAATATAATTCAATTCTAGTTATTATAGACTAGCTTATAAAGTATATAATTCTAGTGCCTTATATAGAATTAAGTATAGCCGAGGAATTAGCATTTATATTTCTAAAGAAGATAGTCTTAATACATAGACTACTAGAAGAAATAATCTTAGACAAAGATAAGCTCTTTACCTTAGAATTCTAGATAGCTCTTACTAAGCGCCTAGTGTTACGAATCAGGTGTTAGCACGTGATAAGTAAAGTCTAGGCAGTGTTCTAACAGAACAAACACTTAAACAAAGCCTTAGTAGCACAAGAGAATTAATTAGACTAGCTACCTAATCTATAGATCTTATTATATATAGTTACATAATAGATCCTGGGATCTTAAGGATCTCAAGATCTAGACAGGGGATCTAGAGGATCTCTAGATCTACGAGAATAAAGGTTCTATATATAACTAGTACATCTACTATTAGATAGAAGCTTTATACTTAACTTTACTTTAGTATTTAATATATCTTGTTTTAACATCTTAAGTTTAAGTAACAAGTTTACCTTTAAGTAAATACCTTAGTAGCTCTTACTTTCTACTATAACTAAACCAACGAAGACTTAGTTATACTTGTTAGACCTGTGAGTTTATAATTTATTATACTTTAAGTATCTGCTTAGAAGTAAACTACTACAAAGTTAGGTATATCTTCTACTCTAAAGGTAGTACTAAAAGCAGCTGTTACTCTAGCTGTTATAATAGCACTAACTATTACTACTCTCTGAGGGGAAGTAAAACTATTAATCTTAAAACTTTTTAATAGTTTACTAGAGAAACTCACAGAGTTTCTTATAAAAGCTTCTCTTTACTTAAACTTTTATATAGTATAATTCACAAGCAAAACTAACTAAGTTATATAGCTTACTACTTGTCTCAAGGAGGCAGCCTATAACTAGATAAAACTATACCTTAAAGACTTCTAGAAGAACAAGACACCTAAAGGAAAGGTATTAACAATTATATCTAAAGTTACTAAGAAACTATTCTAGAACGTAAAGAGATTCAAAGAAGAGCTTAATTAAGTATTTACAGACGTTGATTTAAAGAAGAAATCTATATAAGTATTATATAATCTCTGACAGAAGAACTCTGTAGCTAAGTATACTTTATACTTCTAGTAGTATATAGTGTAACTGAACTAGAACAACAAAGCTCTCTGAGAACAATTCTATAGAGGATTAAAGAACAATGTTAAGGATGAATTAGCAAGAGATAACCTGCTAACCTTACTTAACAAATTAATTAATAACTTAATTAAAATCAACAACTGGAACTATAAACAAAGGCTTAAAAGAAAAGAGAGTTATAGACATTAAGTAAATCGTAGAGGAAAGAATTATAGAGACTTTATAGAACTAAACGCTATAAACAGGACCTAGCTAAAGAAAAGAGTAAGTAAGTAGAGTAAACTTTCCCAAGAAGAAAGAAACTACTAATACAAGTAGAATTTATGTTACTTATATAGCAAAACTAGCTACAGAGCAAGCAAATATAGCTTAAAGAAGTAACTTAATCAAGGAAAGCAAGTTAATACTACTAGCTACAAGGAAGTAGTAGTACTTAAAAGTAGGCCGCTCACAGAGGAAGAGCTAGCTAAGTATATTAGTATATAAATCAAGGAAACTAAATCCACAAACAAATTAGATAATCTAATCCTAGAGGAATACTATAGTATATAATTAGACTCTATAAAAATCCTTCTACTTTAACAGCTTGCAGTACTAGTCTAGGAATCTACTAGCGTAGACATTAGAGACACCTAGATATTGTTATATAGAGAGAAACGTAGGTATAGATAGAGAGATCCACAGAACCCTAAACAAACCTTTTAAATTATATAATTATACTTAGGCACATATCTAAGGTTTAATATAAAATATATTACCTAATAGTTAGGAGAAGGCCTGATTAGTTTAATAAGTATTAGTATAATCTTATAAACAACTTTTGTAGAAAGAATATACTTTAACCTAGCTAAGATAATTATTCTAACTAAGTACTTGTTAGAATCGTCTAGTTTATTAGAGGCAGGTAACTAGGAAACAGTAAGCGAAGACCTAGAAGTAGAAGAGACATAGATATTCATTAGTACTTATATAGATAGAAACTATTAGGCATAGATTAATAACATTAAACCTGACTTCTAAAGCTTATATATATTACAAGAGAACAAACTAGTACCTCTAGACAAATACAAAGTAGTATTTACTAAGAACTGTTGAATTACCTTTTGAAATCTCTACTTAGAAAAAGAAATATTAGAACTTATACATAGATAGCGTTCTAAGAGCAACATCTACTACTAAGACTCTAAAGGTCCTAGGTTCTAACAACCTAAGGAAGGAGAACAATAAGTAGTAATCTAGCTAGTTAATAGAACTAGTACCTAGAAGTTAGAACAACCTCTCAGAATTATTAGATTCAAGCTAAGGTTTTTAGTAACACAACCTAAACCTGACTTAGATAAGCACTGTCAGGTAGAAGAAGTATATAAAGTAGTCTATTTAGACAAAGAGAAAATAGTTTTCAGAACACTAGGAGAGCTAGATAAGCTCTTATTTGAAATCTTTTCTATTAAGTAACAAGAAGCTTGTATAACTTTAGGAGAAAGCTAGTTATATATAACTATAATAATTAGAGGAAAGAAACTCTAAATTATAATTAATTCTAGAGCTACAAGTAACTTTATTTCTCTCTCAGCTATATAAAAGCTAAATGTCCTAGTCAAAGGAATAACACTATATAAACTTATAGTAGTTAATAAGACAGAGGTAGAATACTAAGAAGGTATTATTAATTAACAAACTATACCTACGAAAACATAGATCAAAGGACACTGTTTAGATATATAATTTAATATTATAGATATTAGCAAGAAAGACATAATACTTAGAATGTCTTAGATTAGAGAACATAACCTTGACATTAACTAGAAGGAAAAAGAGATTTCCTTTAGCTAATGTAACTACAAGCAGCTATAACTACAAGGCTAGAATAAGGTTAGTGCTACCTTTTCTAAGTTACCTAGACACCTAGCCCAGGGTCCTCTACAGGTTAGCTAGACAGCTAATAACAAAATACCTGTGTAGTATAGAGAATTTTCAAAGTTATTTAATAACCTAGAAGATATATATGCCTTACTAAAGCATTAACTATAGAACAACGAAATAAAACTAAAAGAAAGTTATAACCTCAGGAAGCAAAGGCTTCAACTATATATATAGAGTGACTTATAAGTAATAAACAAGTATGTCAAGAAAGAAATCAAGAAAGAAGATATCTAAAAGTCAGAGTCTTCTATCTGTTTAAATATACTTATAGTATACAAAAAGAACAATCTAAATAGAAGAGTTTATATTAACTACTAAGAAGTTAACAACATAACAGTTAAGGACACTTACCTATTACTAACAAGTTAATACCTGTAGAACAGAATAGGTCAGGTAGTTTAATACATAAAACTAGATTAGAGAAGTGCCTTTAACTTAATTTAGATTAAGGAAGGTAATAAATAGAAGACTATATTTGTCTTACTATTAGGTCTTTATAAGTACACAGTGATGTTGTTTGGTTTAACAAACACACCTACTATATATTAAAGATAGAACAATAGTATACTAGAAGATCTTTTAGGAGTAACTATAATATATTACCTAGATAATATTCTAGTATTCTCAGAAGGAGAAGAGGATTATAAGGAGTATGTTAAAGAAGTCTTAAGGAGACTTATAGTAGTGGACTCTTACCTTAAGCTATTGAAATACAAGTTTAGAGTAACTTATACAACGTTTCTAGAGTGTTTAATTACTCTAGAACAGGTAGAAGTTAATCTAGAGAAAACTAAGAACATTAAGAGTTAGCTAACGCTACAAAATGTCAAGGATGTTTAGTTATTTCTAGGATTCGCTAACTTCTGCTGACAATTCATTAGAGACTATACTAAATTAGCTAGTTCTCTAACAAGCCTAACTCGAAAAAGTATCGATTACTAATAGAAAGAGAAAGCTGAAGAAGCTTTCCAGGAAATCAAGAAATAGTTTACAGAAGAACCTATTCTTTAGAGCTACGACGCTAGTAAACTAAGCACTGTTGAGACTAACGCTTTAGACACAGTAGTAGAAGCTATATATCTTTAGCTAGAAAAAGAAGACAAACTTATACTAGTAGTATACTTTTCCAAGAAAATAGACCTAGTCTAGTAGAACTATAGAATATATAATAAGAAACTTCTCGCTATAGTTCTAGTACTTAAACACTAGAGAATATATCTCTAGAACATAAATTATTAAGTTACTATACTATTAGATTATAAGAACCTCTAAACGTTTACTACTATACAAGAACTCTTAAATAGAAGACTTGTAAGATAGGCAGGAATTTTAGGAGGTTATAACATTATAATCTAATATATTAGTAGAACAGCAAACCCTCGAGCTAATACTCTCAGTCAAAAGCTAGGCTACAAGAGAGATAAGGAGTACAAAAAGATTACAATATTAAAGACTCTAGAAAACAGAGATCTAGCCCCTGCTATACACGAAATAGCAGCGACAGAGAAAGGTCTGTAGACTAAGAAGGTCTAGAGAGCCTAGAAGATAGAGTAACCTACTCTAGCAGAATAAGAACCTATGCTAAAGAACTTGCCTAATAGTAGAGGAGACTTTATTAATAAATATAGAGCAACAAATAATTAAAACATCAAAGAACAATACATAAACAAGAAACTATATATTCCTAAATCCTATACAAAGGAATTTATTAAAGAATACTATACTACTCTAGTACATAGCTACTAGAGAGTTCGTTGAACTCTCTAATAGATTAAGTAACACTACTATATTAATTACCTATTAGCAGTAGTCAAGGAAGTAATAGTAGAGTATAATACCTGTACTAGAAACAAGGCTTTCTACTATGTACCTTATAAACAGATAAGTACTACTCTAATACTACAAATACCTTAGAGATCTATATTATAGGATTTTATAGTCAAGCTACTAAAATCCAAGGACTTAATAACAGGAGTTATATATAACTTCATTCTAGTTATTGTTAAACAACTTATAAAGTATATAGTACTTGTGCTATATATAGAAGCAAGTATAGCAGAACATCTAGCCTATGTGTTCCTACAGGAAGTAGTTGCTTTATATAGTCTACTAGAAGAAATAATCTTAGACAGAGATAAACTCTTTACCTTAAAATTCTAGACAGCTCTTATAGAACAACTAGGTGTAAAAAGAAAGCTATTAACAGCTTTTCACTTATAGACAAATAGAGGAACTAAACAAATAAATTAAGTTATTAAAGTATACTTGAGATGTTATATAAACTACAAGCAAGATAACTAGGTTAAACTTCTACTACTAGTATAGTTTACTTATAATAGTTTAATAACAGAAACTATACTTGTTACACTATTCTACACTAACTATAGATATAAAGTAGTTACTTATTAGAACTCTTTACTAAGTACTATTGATAATAACAAAGCAGGATTACAGGACTACAAACTCAGAGAATTATATAAGAAGCTTGTAGAGTAACTTTAGTTTATAGCAAAACATAATATATACTACTACAATAAACAACATAGTTAGAAGCTAACGTTAAAAGAGAGAGATAAAGTCTATTTAGTTAGAAAAAACATTAATACTAAAAGACTAAGTAGTAAACTAGACTACAAAAAGCTCAGGCTGTTTAAAATCAAACGTGTTAAAGAACCTTTAAATTATAAACTCACACTACTAAAAACTATAAATATTCATCTAGTATTCTATATATCTTTGCTTGAACTAGTACTACTAGGAGTACTACTAGCTCTACTCATAGAAATCTAACCTGTTAACTCTAACATAGAATATAAAGTCGAGAAGATTCTTAACTATAAGGTTATTAGAGAACAGGTTAAGTACTTAATTAAGTAGTTAAATTACCTATACTTAGAAAATACTTGAGAACTAAAGAAAGGTCTTAACTAGTGTTTAGGAAAGCTCTAGGAGTTCTACTACTAAAACCCAGGGCTACTTAAGCAGCCTAGTCAAAATCAGGACCTAATTCAAAAGACTCTTTAGTTCTAATTTTAGCTAGAACTATCTCAGCAAAAGAAGACACCTCGAAGGCAGAGAACCAAGGAGTAGACAACTTAGGAGAAGGACTTAGAAGTTAAGCTACTACTGGTTTTCTTATAGGCCTAAAGAAAAATTAGTAGACAGGTTTACGTAGACCGAGAAGAGTAACTTTGTAATACTTAGAGGAATTACAAGGTTTTTTAGCTCTTATATATTTAGAACACTAAGTAGATTTAGAAAGGTTAAGGAAGTAGGAACAGAACTAACAGGTGTAGAAAGAACATGTTTCTATAGAATAATTTATATACTTGATTTAGATAGCAAGAAGAAGGCGTTGCTTTCTTTTAGTATATAAAACTAATATATTAGAAATTAAAAGAAAGGAAGACAATTACTTTCTAACAACATTACTTAGGTTATACTTAAGCGTGAGAACACGCTAGGCTAAGAAGAGGATAGTGTTATAAATTATATATTAGTATATAACAAGTAAAGTCTAGGCGACAACCTAACAGAACAAGCATACTACTCTAGGATGAGAAACACCTAGGACCTAGATAGCAGGAAGGAATTAGTTAGCTAATCCCGAGGATTTCATTAAGTAGTTACATAATAGAGTCTCTCGCCTATCCTGGAGCCTCTATAAGAGACTCTAAGTAGAGATAGAGTCCTTTTAGACAGGACTCTATGAGGTTAGAGTTCTCTTAGATAAGACTCTATAGAGGAGTAGAGACTTCTTGCGGGAATAAAGGTTCTATATATATAACTAGCACGTCTGCTATTAGATAGAGGCTTTATGCTTAACTTAGTTTAACTTTATTACTTAATACATCTTGTTTTGATATCTCGAGTTTAAGTAACAAGTTTACCTTTAAGTAAATACCTTAGCGACCCTTACTTTCTACTGTAACTAAACTAACGAAGACCTAGTTATACTTGTTAGACTCGTGAGTTTGTAATTCGTTACAAGTAGGTACTATATATCTTTAACCAGGAAAAAAAGATAAACTTATACTAGTAGTATACTTTTCCAAGAAAATGAATCTAGTATAGTAGAACTATAGAATATATAATAAGGAACTTCTTACTATAGTTCTAGTACTTGAATACTAGAGAATATATCTCTAGAATATAAATTATTAGGTTACTATACTATTAGATTACAAGAACCTTAGAACATTTACTACTATACAAGAACTCTTGAATAGAAGACTTATAAGGTAGGCAGGAATCTTAGGAGGTTATAACATTATAATCTAACACGTTAGTAGAACAGCAAACCCTTGAGCTAACGCTCTTAGTCAAAAGCTAGGCTACAAAGAGAATAAAGAGTACAAGAAGATTGTAATCTTGAAGACTCTAGAGAATAAGGATCTAGCTCTAGCTATATACGAAATAGTAGCAACAGAGAAAGGTCTGTAGACTAAAAAGGTCTAGAGAGCCTAGGAGATAGAGTAACTAGCTCTAGCTAAATAAGAACCTATGCTAATGAACTTGCCTAACAGTAGAGAAGACTTCACTAATATTTATAGAGTAACAAATAATCAAAATAACAAAGAATAGTATATAAACAGAAAACTATATGTCCCTAAATCCTATACAAAGAAGTTTGTCAAGGAATACTATACTACTCTAGTATATAGTTACTAGAGAGTTTATTAAACCCTCTAGTAGATTAAATAACACTACTATATTAATCACCTATTAGTAGTAGTCAAGGAAGTAAGAGTAGAGTATAATACCTGTACTAGAAACAAGGCTTCCTACTATATACCTTATAGATAGATAAGTACTACTCTAATACTACAAATACCTTAGAGATCTGTATTATAGGATTTTATAGTCAAGCTACTAAAATCTAAAGACCTAATAACAGAAGTTATATATAATATAATTCTAGTAATTATTAAACAACTTACAAAGTATATAATACTTGTGCTATATATAGAAGCAAGTATAACAGAACATCTAGCCTATGTATTCCTATAGAAAGTAGTTGCTCTACATAGTCTACTAGAAGAAATAATCTCTAATAGAGATAAACTCTTTACCTTGAAATTCTAGACAGCTCTAACAGAACAGCTAGGTATAAAGAGAAAGCTATTAACAGCTTTCTACTTCTAGACAAATAGAGGAACTAAACAAATGAATTAAGTTATTAAAGTATACTTAAGATACTATATAAACTATAAACAAGATAATTAGGTTAAACTCTTATCTTTAGTATAGTTTGCCTATAATAGTTTAACAACAGAAACTATACTTGTTATACTATTCTACGCTAACTATAGGTATAAACTAGTTGCTTATTAGAACCCTTTACTAAGGACTATTAATAACAACAAAGCAGGATTACAAGACTACGAACTTAGAGAATTATACAAGAAGCTTGTAGAACAGCTTTAGTTTATAGTAAAACAAAACACATACTACTATAACAAACAACGTAGTTAGAAGGTAATGTTAAAAGAGAAGAATAAAGTCTGTTTAGTTAGAAAAAACATTAATACTAAAAGACTAAGCAGTAAACTAGACTACAAAAAGCTTAGACTATTTAAAATCAAACATGTCAAAGAACCTTTAAATTATAAACTTATACTACTAAAAACTATAAATATCTATCTAGTATTCTATATATCCTTGCTTAAACTAGTACTACTAGGAGTACTACTAGCTCTACTCACAGAAATTCAACCTGTTAACTCTAACACAGAGTACAAAGTCAAGAGAATTCTTAACTATAAGATTATTAGAGGACAAATCAAGTACCTAATTAAATAGTTAAATTACCTACATTCGGAGAACACTTAGGAAGTAAAGAAGAATCTCAGCTAATGCTTAGAGAAGCTTCAGAAGTTCTACTGCCAAAACCTAGAGCAACTTATACTGTCTAGTTAAAGTTAGAACTTAATTCAAAAAGCTCTTTGGTTCTGATTTCAGCTAGAACTATCTTAGCAAAAGAAGAAGCCTCGAAGGCAGGGAACTAAGGAGTAGATAATTAAGGAGAAGGACTAGGCAGTTATATAACTATAGGTTTTCTCATAGACTTAAAGAAAAACTAACATATAGGTTTGCGTAGACTAGAAGGAATAACTTTATAATATCCAGAGGAATCACAAGGTTTTTTAGCTCTTATATACTTAGAATACTAGGCGGATTTAGAAAGGTTGAGAAAGTAGAAACAAGACTGTCTAGCGTAGAAGAAGTATGTTTCTATAAGACGATTTACGCGTTTAATTTAGGTAGCAAGAATAATGTATTACTTTCTTTTAGTATATAAGATTAATATATTAGAAAAGTTAGAAAAGAAGGAAGCTGTCAGCTTTCTAGCGACATTCTTAGGTTATAATTAAGGGTAGAGACACGCTAGGCTAAGAAGGGGATAGTGTTATAAATTATATATTAGTATATAACAAGTAAAGTCTAGGCGACAACCTAATAGAACAAGTACACTACCTCGAGACAGGAACACCTAAGACCTAGATAGTAGAAAAGGATTAGTTAGCTAATCCTAAGGATTTCTTTAAGTAGTCACGTGATAGAGTCCTTTGCTTAGCTTGAAGTCCCTGTCAGAGACTCTAAATAAGTTAGAGTTCTCTTAGTTAAGACTCTATAAGGAAACAGAACTCTCTGCGGAGAATAAAGGTTCTATATATAACTAGCACGTCTGCTATTAGATAGAAGCTTTATACTTAAATTCACTTTACTTTAGTTTTTAATACATCTTGTTTTGTCTTCTTGAGTTCAAGTAACGAGTTTACCTTTAAGTAAACACCTAGCGCATCTGAACCTCTTACTATATCTTAACCTTCGAGACTTAGTTACCTTTGTTACTTTTAGTACAATAGTAGGTTTCGTTACACAGGTCTTGAAAATCAAGGAACTATATAAGAAACTTATATTAGAATTATAATTTATAGTAGAAAGAAACATATACTACTACAATAGACAACATAGTTAGGAGCTAACGTTAAAGAAGAGAGATAAAGTCTATTTAGTTAGAAAAAACATTAACACTAAAAGACTAAGTAGTAAACTAGACTATATAAAACTTAGGCTATTTAAAATCAAATACATTAAAGAACCTTTAAATTATAAACTTACACTACTAAAGACTATAAATATTCATCTAGTATTCTATATTTCCTTACTTAAACTAGTACTACTAGAAGTACTACTAGCTCTACTCACGGAAATTCAACCTGTTAACTCTAATATAGAATATAAAGTTAAGAGAATTCTTAACTATAAGGTTATTAGAGAACAGGTTAAGTATCTAATTAAATTATTAAATTACCTATATTTAGAAAATACTTAGAAACCTAAGGGAAACCTTAACTAGTACTTAAAGAAACTTTAGGAGTTCTACTACTAAAACCTAGAGTTACCTATATCTTGTAGTTAGCTAGGAAAGACATAAAGAAGGCTAGGTTAAGACTTAGGTCAAGGGAGAGGTTAGAAGAGTCAGGAGTAGAGAGAGCTGCTAGGCTAGTAGCCTTTTTATCTCTTTTGTCTTTTTCTCTCTTTTTCTTCTCTTTCTCTTTCTCCTTAGTATAGTCTAGTTTGTTAAGAGACAAAAGACTACAACAAAGTATTTCTTGCTTATAGTTGTCTAGGAGGTGTTGTTACTTTCTTAGACAAAGAATCTTAGCTATTACTTTCTCCTCCTTATTACAAAGCCTTCTCCTTTACTTGTTAAAAGACTTCTAGTTAAAGAAGGACAGAGCCTAATTCTTATCTCTTATATTACAAGTCTTGCCTTAAAGAGTATAAGTAGAACACTTGTCTTCTCTAGAGAGAGTAATACAGCGACGCCTCTCTTTCCTACCTTTCTAACTGTTTGTACAACAAGTACAGGAAATTATTTTGTCTCTAGATTGTTTAATATATAACATAGTGTTAATATAATATTTCTTGAGCTTAGATTTAGTTATAGAGAGACTTATATTAAAAGAAGAAGAAGACTACTAGCCTTCTAACAACATTTCTTAGGTTGTACTTAAGTATAGAGACACGCTAAGCTAAGAAGGGGATAGTGTCACGAATCACGTGTCAGCACGTGATAAGTAAGTCTAGACAGCGCTCTAACAGGACAAGATACTATTGAGTAGTTATAGGTTATAGGGATTAGCTAGAGTAGCTAGCCGATCCAAGGATTTCCTTTGGTCATGGGTCACGTGACACATTGGGTCGCTTGGAGTGACGAGCTACCCAAGCGACTGGGTTGACTGGAGCGACGAGCGCTCTAGTCTACCCGCGAGAATGAGGGTTCTATATATGACTGGCACGTCTGCCATTAGATAGGAGCTTCATGCTCAACTTCACATCTTACTTAGCTACTAATACATCTTGTTTAGCTTCTTAAGTTTAAGTAACGAGTTTACCTTTGAGTAAACACCCTGGCGACCCTTACTTCCTACTGCGACCCAACCGACGAAGACTTAGTCACTTTTGTTAGACCCGTGAGGCAGTATTCGTTACACAGCATTGGAATAGTGTGGCGTGGAATCGCTTAGAATCAGTATAGTTGATGCACGTGACCTAGAATATTCTAGAATCACAGCTTTATGTATATAAATACAACCTCCCTCTTCCTCTTTTTAAGGAGTTTAAGGCACAATAAAAGCATTTTATCACAAATGTAAGAAACATGGGCTTTGCTCCGAATACACATGCTTTAATTACACGCACTAGTCTAGGATAGCAACTTATATTGTCCGAAAACGTGTAGAAGAATTTGAAATTCTGCCACTCCACTCTTTTAAAAGTTCTCGCATAATATTTTGAATTGTAACAAAAACCGCTAGGAAATAGAGAGATGGGGTGCACATAGAGCAAAGCTCAGAACTCTGATATCCAACAAACCTCTTGAAGAAAGGTGGGAGTATAAATGACCACTCTTCGACGTTAACCTCAAATCCAAGAAAAGTAACTCATATAAAGCCACGTAATAGGAGCAATATCCATAGAATTAAAACTTTTGGCAATGAGTCCATCAACTGCACGAGGTGGAGTACTAGCCAGCAGTTCTTGCATGCTGACTTTCTTGAACCTTCAAGTTCCGGTATATCCGATTCTTGAGTTGAACTCGCGCTGTCATCTTCAAAGTAATCCGTTGGTTCCCCAATCTGAAATTATCGTTGACTCTTGCTATTTCCAAGTTTCCAGCAACATACTTCCTCCAAAATCGCAGTCTAGTGGGCATCTTCTACATAATTAGTTTCGGAGTTCTCAATGCTTATTCTTCCAAAACCACTAGATAATTCACAAGCTCCGGGAGAAATAGGAATACTCGAAGATGCTCCAACTCGCATCACCAATTTCTCAAGCTGTGAGAGGCGATCTTGAATATTTGTTTGTGGCGGACGCAAAAGTAAACTCTTATCAACATTTTCAGGTGCTTCACTCACAACATAAGCACAGGAAAGTGAGAGACCTCTACGGGTGCATGCTCGCATGGTTGGCCACGATCGCATTTCAGCCTGGTACATGAATTCAATACCCAAAAGAGGCTTTTTGGGCCGGTATGACTGACTTTCTTCTCCTGCACAGTGTGCAAGAAACTTGTGGTTTTTTCTCTTCATCTGGTTGGATGGTTCGTAAGATTCGGCGTTTCCGTCACCGGTGATGAAGTAAAGCTCGACATTCTGGAAATATCTTTCGTCACCGATATGTATTGTTCATCGAGTAAATCCAGGAGCTGATGATCAAACTTGGGTGATTTGAAATGGAATAACGATGTGAGAGGTGGGTTAACTCCAGGATCTTCCCTCCTTAACTCCTCCGCCCCGACCGTCCGTGGATCAACATTTTCCCCGCCTCTTCGGCCCCCTTTCGGACCCGAGATCAATAAATGACCGATGATGCCTTGTAGATATGCTGAATAACTATAAAGGTTGAATTTTATATAAGTCCTCTACTTGAGCCCTATAAATTGACATTCTAAAACCAAAGAACTCAGAAACAAAGCCACTCACATTGTATAAGCCCCCAAAATCCAGCCTCAATTTTTAAGAAAACATCATTCAAAATTCTGATCACACTTGCAATCTTCAAACAACATCATGCCTTCCAACCATGCCGTGTACTTAGTCGCCAAACAGACACCCATGAAGGTACAAGAAGCACCATACACTCCACCAAATCCAAACGAAATAGTCATAAAGAACGCAGCAGTAGCATTCAACCCATACGAATCCGTCATCCAAGCCACAGCCAACTTGCTAGTTGCATGGGTCAAATTACCATTCATTCTAGGTACAGATGTCGCAGGAGAAGTTTTCGAAGTTGGAACGGGTGTTACAAGATTTAAAATTGGAGACCGAGTCCTAGGCCACGCTATAGCTTTAGACGAATCCATCAATAAATCATCCGAAGGCGGTTTCCAGGAATACGTGGTTCTTCGCACGAACATGACTTCTGAAATCCCCCAATCCATCTCATACGAACAAGCAAGCGTTATACCACTTGCATTTTCGACTTCAGCCGTGGCCCTCTATCACAAAGATTATCTTGGACTTCCTTTCCCAACCTTATCACCCAAACCCACCAGAAAAACGTTGTTGATCTGGGGAGGTTCAACAAGTGTCGGTTGCAACGCAATCCAACTCGCAAAAGCCTCTGGATTCGAAGTAATCACAACCGCATCTCCCAAAAACCACGCATACCTCAAAAATCTCGGCGCCAACGAGGTATTCGACTACAACAGTCTAACCGTCGTCCCCGACATCATCGCAGCCTTCAAAAACCGCACCTCAGCAGGCGCAATAAGCATCGGCATCGGCTCTTTCGATAAATGCGTCGACATCCTTAGTCAAGTCAAAGGAAGAAAATTCATCGCGCAAGCGACTATTGATATGGGTACCTTCCCCAAAAGCACATTTGCACTCATTATTTTCATGATTCCTGTGGCGGTCAAGATGCTTTACCAGACTTTGAGATCTAAAGTTAAGGGTGTTGGCTCGTTGTTTCTTAATGGGGGCCTTTTGGTGAGAAATGAGGTTGGTAAGGCTGTTTATGAGGATTTTCTGCCGAGAGCCTTGGAGCAGGGTGTTTTTCGACCGGCGCCGGAGCCTTTGGTGATGGGGAAGGGACTTGAAAGGGTGCAGGAGGTTATGGAAGTGCAGCAGAAGGGTGTATCTGCTAGGAAACTGGTGTTGAGTTTGTGAAAATTAATTTGAATGAAATATCGCCTGAAGTTGAAGAATGTCATAATGTGGAATCATTAGTAAACCTCTTTGAATCTCTGGTTATTCAACCAACGAGATTTTTGGGCTAAACCTGGGCACATCAATACCATACTCGAACCCCTCCCTTGTGGTGTTGAATGAAGACGAAACCCCCTTATGTGAAAATACCTTCGATTTGTACATGGGTATGGCTTTCTCTCTTCATGGAGGTACTGAAAGGGTCCTAAGACAGTCTCTAGAGAAATCGTCTCTTTGTCGCGAGCATTCTATTCAGGCGTCAATTTGTTGACGAGTGGGGGAGTCCCCAGATATTTTGCATAGGTAGCACCGGGAAAAATCGGGCCTCATTGGGGAGGAGCATTAGCGCGGAAGGAGCGACCTAGTTCCGCTGGTTATTAGGAAAGAGCCTTAACGAGGAAAAAAGATCACTATTCCAAGTTGTTTCGCCCTAGATACCATCCTAGAATGGTTCGGCGGGCATTTCACCTTCAATGATTCCTTCTCTTCCCGTAAAAGAAAAAAACTGCAATAGAGCAAGCTTGGCCAAGTCTGTGAACAGTAGGGAAGGAACGACCTAAACTCATTTTCTCAACTTATTGCTAAGGTCCCGCCGGAGGAGAAAGAGCTTCAAGGAGAAGGAACGACTACGACCTAAGTCAAAAACCTAGGTCATCTTCCCCCTCCCCTCCAGGCTCTATCCCTTTCTCATCTGTTTATTTCCTACACTCTATCTTGCGGTCCCAATTCATAGGGCAAAATAATTATTCTCGGTTTGTAAATAGCCATTTCAGAAGTTTTTGACAAGGTGTGCCCTTAGAATTACTCTATTCCTTGAAAAAGAACGCAGCAAGAATTACCGTGCCTGTATCGAGAGGTCCTAGGTAGTCTCGAAACAATTCTTGCCGCAAGCGCAAGGAAAGAGAGACCCAGTCTCACAGGTAATCGAGAAAAGGCGTCAGCAAGGAAGTAATATACCTCTTTCCCAAATCGAATCCCATTTCAAAGGTGTTTGGTGTGAAATCACCCCCCGAGTTGCTCCTTCCTATCTTGTAGAAGACAGCAACGAAGCAAGGCTTGCCGCCGCGTGATGTGGGCCTAGTCTCGTGGCTCGCTTGGAAAGAGCGTTAATGGAGAAGGAACGATAGAGCTAAGTCTCCTACCACCCACAGGCGCTCTTCAAGAAAACCATGCATCTCTACTAAGCAGCGGAGAATAAATTCTCAATGAATTATCGTCGAAGAGGAGCTAAGGCTTGCCTAACCCGGAGGCACCGCAACCCAACTCAGAGCATGGAATACAAACACGAATTCCTTCGCTATAGTTTTGGCGTTGCCGAGAGTACAATTTGGCGATGCAGCATGATTGGATTTTTCCTTGAAGAAGAGAATGAGCCTTTGAGAGCGTGATCCTTTGTGTTCTTCCCGGGGTTCATTGGTCGATAGTATCGAGGGGCGATCACGACCTAAGTCCAACCACGACTCCCCTCCTCTTCCCTTTCCTTTGCGAGATGAAATTATATACACAGAGCACTGTCGCCTCGTAGGAAGCCAATTAAGAGGGTTCTGGCGACACCTCCTGGATCGCTGCGTGAACAAAGCAAGTATTGCCGTATATCTGTGTCGAGAGGGAAGGAACGACCCAAACCCAAGTTACCCCGACTCTTTTGCTCCTTCCCTTCTTTGCCCACCACATGGCAATGAGGCAATTCTTGCCGCAAGCGCGCGCATTTCGCAAGAAAGGAAGACACGACCAAGCAAGACCTAAGAACCCAACTCAAGCATTCAAAACCGTCGCTCTCCCCCCTTCGTCCTTCTCTTCCTTTCTCTCTCAACCTTCTTCTCTATCAGCAACATAACCCATCTCCATCACCCTGAACCCAGGCAAGGTGCTCACCAACACACCAACCTCTCGGGGAAGACTTTAGAGGCCCAGATTCTGTTATCAATACACGTCTTTTACACGTTGAGATAGAACAGTTTTTACCTCGTTCAAAGTAATTTTCTTACCTCATGTTTCCACGTGGCGCTTGGTTGTAGGTTCAGTTTCAAAGGGTGATGCTTGATGGGTTGGGAGACTTTTGTTTTTCCTCAACGCTTTTTATTTTCTTTTCTGGTTGCTTGACGGCTTTGAGAAAGAAGCTCTCTGGTGAGTTTGTATCGATGCAAGTTGTGATGGAGTTCTTGACTGACAGATATCTCTAGATACGAATCCGACTCTGGAGGCTCGGAATCGCTCCCCCAAGGAAGACGCGGATTGAAGTTCTGAAGGGGATTGAAGTTTCGATGTGGATGGAGAGCTGCCCTGGTGAGCTTGACTTCCCTTACCCCCTATAGTGTTTCCAACTTGGCAGAGCGGTACGTGCTAACCCGAATTCCAGATTTCTACTTTGGTGGAAACTGCCTACAATAAAGATGGGCACAAAGATGCCAATGGAAAGTTGGCTATGGTGAGTTACGAACATCTCCAGCCGAACGCTCGGGAAACAACTCGGGACTCGGCTCCGGTCCGGATGCAGATAACCGGTCTAGATTACAGGGTTTAACAAAAATTTCTCCCCGCCAGAACAGAAGCTCCTCTCTCTCGACTATCCATAAACTCCAAACCTCACAAGCATCATCTCGCCCCCCGTCGATCCTACCTCCATCAAAGAAATCCCACCCGAAATACAGCGACCATGAAATCTCAAGAAGCCGCTTTCCGCGACATGCGCAAGCCTGCCAAGAAGCCCAAGGTCGCCGTCGTGAACACTCCCGCTACACCCAAAGGAATCTCCAAGAACAAGTCGAGAAATGAACGTCGCAAGGCTGCTAGAAAGACGGCGGCATTGTTGAGAGACCAGGGACTTCCCGTTGCGAAGAAGGGTGCGAAGACAGAGGAGGCCGTGAAGGAAACAGATGTCGCAGAGATGGAGGTCGAGGAGGAGAAGGAGTCGGAATGAGCATTTGCTTGGAACAGCTGGATGTCGATGAAGCATTATACCCGAAGTTTGATTTGATGGTGGGCTGTGGATAATTATGCGGTCAGCCGAAGATTGTTGCTATGGGACAATCGCCGATAGTTCGCTCATGAAGTCTTCACAACCACAGAAGCAAACCCAATGGAGCCAAATCAATCAATACTCATGCTACAGATAGCGAAACTACATTATTTTTTGGAATGAAAAGCACCCTTGGCCACCTCTGACCTGCTTCCGGCAATATATCCATCCATCCTCAGGAGAGACCCAACTTGTCTACCTTAAATTCCGAGACCCCCAGCAGCACCAGCAAGATTTCCAAGACCTCCAGCGCCGCCAGCAACACCTCCAGCAGTGTCTCCGATGTTTCCAAGGCCAGCGCCACCTAGAATGTTGAGAGCGCTTCCCGCGAGACCAAGCACCACACCAAGAGCACCGGCAATCAATTGTCCTGTAGCTGGCAGCACAGTAGAATCCCTGCATTCCTGTTAGTAAATCGAAAGAAGCTTTGCCTCTGTTAGATCCCACTTACAAAACATCAATCAAATCTTGAACCTTGGCCTGGATGGTGGCTGGGTCAGGGTTTGCAATGATTTCCAAGATACCGTTAATGATTGCTTGAAGAACATCTTGTGGTGTAGACTCATCAATTGTCTCCTCTCGTTTCCGAAAGCCTGCTCCAGCACCAGCACCAGCTGAGGCTGCGACATTTACTAGAGTGATTTGAGCACCCAAGCCTGCTGTGATTGAAGCCTTTACTAGGTTCGCTAGTCTCAAAATTTCGTCGACATCGGTGTCATTTAGGAGTTCGCTCAAAAGCTCTCTCACTGTGTTCACGGTCCCGGCGAGACCTCCAATTGCGTCAGTTGTTTCCTGTGTTTGAGGAGTGGTGGCGCCGCCAACAGAGAGGTCTCGGATTGGTCCATCTAAAGTTGGTGCAAGAGGGCGAATGGAGAGGTTTGTGGCAGCTCCTGCGATGGCTGTCATAGATCAGTACAATATACCTCCCGAGTTCAGGGAGGGGCTTTCAATTTACGCCCTCTAAAGATTCCGGTTGGTCGTGGTCCGATGGCTGTTGCTCGTACGCCTGTAGGAAGACCAGGAATTGGGGGAAGTCTGAGATCAAGCGCACCAGCACCGCCAGCGCCAGTACCGCCGCCAACCCCGGGTATGGGGAGAATTGGATTTGCCAAGCCGTAAGAGGCCAAAGAAACAGCCAGGAAGATTGCGGAATGCATTTTGAAAATTGGGAAGAGGAGGATTTTGGTAGATATGAATGAATGGGAGATGGAGAAGTGTAGAGATGTACCCGACCTGCTGCTAGCAAGTGCTTCTAGGTCAGAGGCTTCTTGGTTATATACTTTCTTTCTCGAACTCCTCTGTGAATGCAGGATGATGAAATTGTTGTCTTTTGTGTTGTTATGCAGAGATTTGAAACGCTGGTAAATTAAATTTTGGATTTGTGTCATCGTATGATACATGCTTCTATACAAAATGTCGGTCCTATTTCTTGGAACTACATTCTTGTTTTTTATACCACGTGCATTTCGAAGATCCTTCTCTACTTCTAAAGTTGACGACATGTTGCTGTGCTGGGATTTGTTGGAGTGGTTGTGGTGTCTCACGTCGTGGGAATGTGGTTGGAATGCTGGGTTGTGTGCTTGTTGTGAGGCTCCCGGTTGCCTTGACATCGCAAAGGAGACAACATGGGACACTCCGAATTCTGTTTTTTTTTTGGAGTCAAGAAATGTCTGTCATATCTGACTCGGATTATCGCCGTGTTTTCCTATGCATTTGGTACTGGAATAATGGCTGGGAATTGTAACCCGGGATCCGTGATTGCTTTAGCGATGTCCATCAGCTTGAAGATACTCGGGAGAATGAGAGTATTCCTGTTGTTGGTATTAGCTTAGTTGCCGAACAATTTGAAAGCAAAATACCTATCACCCCCCATGATCTGGACCGTCTTCAAACTGCCTTCTCCCGTCGGATCATCTTTCAACCTTTGCAATCGCGCAAAAAAACTGTCTTCCACTTTCACGCCACCACTTCCTCCGTACAAAGCTGCATGAAGTTGCGTATCGTGGAAGTTCGCTGCTACTTTATCTGGGTCTTGGACTCGCGTTGGGTCACTGAAGATGGTTGAGCGGAGGACGTTTAGGTATTGGATTTGATCGTTTTCCGTGTTTTCTATTTCGACGAGGAGGTTGGTTATCGCGATATTCCTGTCCTGGATGTCGGCAATTTTTAGGGCGCCGGGGATTTGGTTTAGATCTGTGGTAACGGTTGTTATGTCGTCGCTGTAGGAGTCTATTGTGTTTTGGATTTGTTCGAAGGTGAAGGCTGGTGGTGGGGTCGGGTTGGAACAGCCGCCCGGGGGGCAGATTTTCCCTTGGGGTGCTGCTATGCTGGTGAGTGGGAGGGAGAGGATGAGGGAGAGGAGGGTGAGTGATTTAATTTATATATATATAAGGCGACTTGAGGAAGGGGTGGTGGTTTGGTGGTTTCATTGTTCTGGTTTTTTGGGAGTTTACGAGTGGTTTAAATACCTCTTTCAACCATCTTTCTATTTTTGAATTTCATGGCTCTGATATCCGCATTTAAGTCATCCTTCCAAAGAAAAACCTTTCTTTACCAGAGAAGCGCTTCCTTTGAATCCGAAGAGTGAGGAAATGTTCTGGAAATACAAGCGCGGGGGTACTCGCGCGTTGGGGACCTTGATGGATCTTCGTTTCGAAGTCGTACATGGGTTGTTCCTCTACTTTGGCACCCCTCATTGGATGTGCATTTACCTAAAAGCGGGTAACTCATCATGGGAAGGATCGAAGAGATCCTCCAAGTACGGAGGTACAAGCGCGGCCAGTAGTCGCGCGTTGGAATGACCTCGATAGCCTTCGTGTTGTAGCCGCACAAGGGTTATTTCTTTACTTCAGCACATTTGTTGGATGTCCCCGAACTTAGAGGATCGAGATCTGTAGCGCTTGGAGAATGTTTGTTGGATTGTTGTGGAGGTTGTAATTGTGGTGTGGCGGAGTGGGCTTATGTGATGTTCGTTCGGCGGTACCTATGTGGTGGAATTGGTCTTTGGCCCCTTTGGGTATTGCCTTGTTGGATCTCAGTTCCAAATTATTTCTTAATGAGGTGGGTTTCTTCCGGAAAATACTTTATGACTGTGAGGTGGCACCAGGAGTTGCAAGAATTCGTGACTGTAGCCTCGTCGTACTTTCTCTTCTCCAATGTCCTAAATCTTCTAGGAGAATGAAGTTAATACAAATATAATTGTTCTAGTCGTTTAAAACAATTGACTTGATTTTCTAAGTTTTAGTCGAACAATCAGGGACGTAGACCACTGGAATTCTACTCTTGGTCAATCACGAATTCCTACACCCCCTAATAGTAGTTTATTTAATTTCGATTTGATGATCTTGCTAAGTTTTGGGCGGTTTTATTTTTGTCAGGTTCACATCCCATTGGATTCAACTCTTTCAAGACTCAGGTCTCCTTCCATGAAAAGCAAATTTGATTCTAAAGAATGTATGAAAAAGAGAGGGTATGCTTTCTTTTCTTGGTCTTGGAACTTTGAAGTTCATAGATTCTCGCTTCCATTCCACACTACCATCGAAAAGACAACGCTAAGATGATGCACGAGTAAACTCGCAGAAGCACTGGGGTACCACAATACCCAGGACATCTTTCAGGGAGAGATAAAAGTAGGAAAATTGATCACCTCCTTTCTTATCTGATCGGTCGCGCTTAGAGCTAAATTCATGAGAAGCTTGATATTCGGGAGTATGTTCTCATTTATGAAACTTCAGTTAGCTCAGACAAGAATATTCGAATGAAAAATTTCATACCGATCTATTCCAATAGCAATTGCTTGATCGGAAACACTTTCGCCTTTGGGATTCCCCTGGGTGGAATTCAATCGTCCAAAGAAACTGTCTTCAATGCGCACACCGAGAGCCCCTCCCTTTACGTGGGACTTGATGACATTATTCGTGGTATTGGCAAGAGCCACGGCTATTAGGTTTGAGACTGGAGATGAATTCATGGCCACTGCATGGAGTATGTCTCGGTGTTGGTCTTCGTCTCTTTCGGCATTGTCGATGTCCACGGCTAGGTTTGTGACGTTGAAAGTTCTTTTTTCGTTCGTGGCATTCATTGAAACTAGGGCAAGCGAGTTGAGACTTTCTGATACTATTGCGATATCTCTCATGAAAGCATCGACTGCGTCAGAAACTGACTTTTGGATGGATGGTGGAGTGGTGATGACAAACGGGATATCGGGTGCTGGTGCTGGTGCTGCGAAACTGGTTCCTGAGATAACGAGGAATATGGAGATGTGTTTTAGTGCGGAATGCATTTTTCAATAAAGAATAGAGAGAGTTTTTCTTGAAAAATGGATGGCTTGGTAGTCATCGTGATGTTTAGCTGGGTGGTGATGCGTGTCACAAATTGGGAAATTATTGTACATATAATTTGCATTCATCGGTCATCACTGAAATCTATTTGCGGGAGCGAAGAATCTTCGTTTCATGATATTCACCCAATTTTACCTCTGATGAAAAAAGAGCCGCCTCCCGGCAGAATGGCAACCGGAGAAGTGAGCGCTGTCCAAAAGCAGGAATGTTGGAACCAAAATACAATTTTTTTTGGAGGGGATCGAAATAGATTCCAGTAACCCATGAAGAACGTAAACGATTTCCGGGTGCTTATGTTGGTTGAGAAATTGTTGGTTCAAAGAACTCGTCCTTGATAACCAGCCTGCGAGACACTTTGGAAAACATGGAGAAATCAAATATCGTAGGCCGACGAAAGGCAACTAATCACCGACAATAACAATAAAGCTCATAGATTTGGATCGGTTATGAGAATTTGGGTTAAACAGGCAGATGAGTTGATATCAGGTTAATTTACAATGTAGACAGGATGTGATAATTTCAGTCACTCACTTCCGCAACTAATTTGAGGCATTGAGAATCTCGAAGAACGCAGCTTAGGTATTGTCGTTGCATATTCCTGGTGAATAGTATCTTCCACGACAGCTCAGTTGATCTACGTGCTTTGGCTCATGTGAGTGGCTTGCCACTCACATACTTAAGCTCACAGGATCCGACCCCTCTTTACCTTTACTCTTCATGCAATAAAGATATAGGAATACAACCACTTATTGCATCACACTTTATGACTACCAAGTTATACCAACAGGTATCATTACTCTTTAAAATATCGTATGAAGCTACTCATATAGTGTTCTTTGCCGTTCAGAGCTCGTCGATGTCGGAGACAATTAGGGTGCTTCCAGTGCCATTTGGAAAATCAACGTGGGTGGGTTGATTCGTCACTTTAAGGGCAAAAATCATAAGCTTCTTTAGGTTCGGGAGTATAATTTTGTTTCTAACAAAGATGCCAGTTGAAGGTTCGTCACTTCGATTTGGGTTACATACCGATCTTCAGCTAGCAATTTTGAGGTAGCCACGACTTCGGCGGCATTTACAGTGGGGACTTCTTGAAAGCTCTCAATCTTGTCAAAAAAGAACAATTTGTCGAAAAGATGGGCAGAAATTGTGTCGTGTACTTTTACCACAACATTCCTGAATTCCGAGGGGTCTCCTGTATTTCTCAAAATAACTTTTGAAAGAAGGATCCTGTGCTTATTCTCATCCCCCGCTGTTGCTCCGATGTCGAGAGCAAGATTGGGGATAGTGATATTGGGCTCCATGTTTTCATCTGTTGCGATCAGACGGTCGAGGAGAAAAGTTTCAATTCTGATGTCTTCCTTGAGAGAATTGATGATATCTAAGTCTTCTTGGGAGTCGGGTGAGTTTCTGGGCATGGAAGAGGGGTACGCTGGTGAAGCAAAACAGACCAATGGGATAGCTATGAGGAATGAAAGGAGTTTAAGTAGAATGAGCATCGTTGGGTAAGAATTGGTGAGGAAATTGCGTTGTGATTGTGTGTTTGTTTCTTTTGGATTTGATTTAGATTCTTAAGGTCTTGTAGAGGCAAATTCAGGATTAATATATCAATGTATACTCTAATAATACGCGTGGCTCATTACCAACATTATTAGATGGACAAAAATAAATCACATCTCGACACAGTTACTAACTTATCGAAGGGGGCGTTTGCGGGCATACTTTTCATCGGCTGCTACGGCACGACGAACCCTACCCGAGCGCCAGAAATAAATCTACTCAGAGATCCTTGGTTCTAGAAACTGTTTGTTCGATGTTGGGGTATTTGTGGAGTGGCTTTGAGGTCATGAGGCTATGCAATAAAAGACAACGGTGTTGGATCGGAGAGTTGTTCAAGGACTGAGAGAAGGAGAAAGTTTGGATAAATGATTCCAGTGTCTGGGACAAAATTCCGCTTGTTTCATGAACCCCAAGTATGCCCTTGTTATCTATAATCGTGTATTTCTGTTGCCCGGGGGGGGGGGGGGGGGGGGGGGGGGTGGCTTGGCAGGCTTCTGTTGGTTGTATCACTAAGTCGGTTGTTGGTTGGTAGATTGTCCTACCTAAATGATCTTGTCAGATCAAAAGCTCGATGGTTATGACTTCCACTGAAATCATGCGCTAAATATTCAGTCGTTTTATGAAACGCTGTACCGCATACATGATTTCCAAAATCACTAAGTTCGTGCCATCGTTCGTTGTAATTGTAGTATCCCTCCAAACAATAATAATAGTAACGAAATTATTTAGGAAAAAGGTATCAATCAAATGTTTTTAATGTCATTAAGACCCCTTTAATACACATATCATATTGTCGAGAACCCCTTCCAGTAAAAATTATTCAATAAATGAGCTTAAGCTTAACGAAGGCACAAATTGAGTAACATCATATGGGAGCTTTCCCGATGCCCTTCGAAATCAGAAACGGGGTTCACCTTGCTTCATCAGTATTTGGTAGGGTAAATTTGTTCCTAGCATCAGTCCAGGTTTCATTGTTATTTTCGTCCTAGAATTTTCAAACCTATCATCTCCGATTGCTTTCGCGATATCCGACACATTGTTCCCCAAGTATCATCCCTTGTAGTGTTTGTCCACCGTCTTTGTGTGCCCGAATTATCGCATTGATAGCAGCAACATCTCGGACATCTTCTTCGCTTTTTAAAGTGTTGATAGCATCCAATTCAATCACTCTTCTGTGATCATCATTTTCTTTTTCGACGTTGTAAATACAATATACCAAACTTGCAAGCTCGTTTGAGCCAGGGCCGTTGGGACCATTACCAGATGCGATCTAGTCACGTCCTGAGGACACTATTTCAATATCCTTCTTGAGACCTTCGATCGCATTGAATATCTCTTCCAATGGTGGAGGTACATCACGGACTGCACTTCCATCTTTGGTGAAAGAAGCAGTAGGCGAGGGGAGAAAAGGACGGAGGACAAAACTTTGAAAGGCAACTTCATGGCTAATGAGGTGGTGTTAATATATGGTGTAATAAGACGTTGCTGTCGTCAAATATAAGTTTTCTTGCAGTTTGTCGAGACTTTTGAAGATTTTTAAGCGGAGGGAGGGGATGGGATTCATATTACTTTGCCCACCAACTATTTCTCGGAAGTGAACCGAAATAGACAGATCCACTAGCCGTTACAGGCAAATCGAGCTGGTTCTGTTACTTTGTTGATCGTGTTGGGGCCACTCAGAGAGTCGAGAAAAAGGAAACCAGTTTTCACTGATAGGCCTCTCAAATTGTGCTGCGCGATTTCAGCCAACATTAGACCAACAACCCGCCGCTGGTTGCCAATACAACATCAAATAATCCCGCCTGGCCACTCATATTAAAAATATTGATAAGAAACTTCCCATTTCCAAATATTGCTTCATACGCTTGACTTCTTTTTCTAGTTCTAGGCGACTCCAAACTCTTACGCGTCCCAGCTCGACCCTTCGTAGGAAGATTCCATTTTGTGTTCGAGAATTGCTTCGAGTGTAGGAGGCTCATCAGGGTAATTCTCATCTGTAATTTTTTTGACGGCATCAATATGTTCAGTAAGTCCCTCGTAAGCCGTCATTTCAATAACCTGATTCTCGTCTGGAGAATTCCGAACACTGTATATCGCTATGGGATCGGCGCCGTATTGAAGAAACAAAATGGCTATTCTCCGGATATGTACCTTTTTCTCCTTCTTCACCATTTTGAAACAGATGGATTGTAAAAAGTAAGACCAGAAAGTTAGATCCAATCGCAAACTTTTATTAGGGTCCAGGCCATTTTCCAGGAGAATCTCTAGTGTAGAGACAAGGTTTTTGAAGAAAGGATCATAGGACGTATTACCCAACGCAAAAAGCACCATACGGACATACGGTACGTACGAACATTGCACATCCGCGCCGTGTTCGATTAAAAGATCCAAACAGCCCCTCCGCCAGGCTTCGTAAAATGCCGGTTCTGGTCCATGCCGATCACTGGGTGGATAAGCCAAAAATTCTTCCCAAACAGTAATGTTAAAACTGCTAGTTCTAGGTGCCAAAAATGCGTTCGGATTTGCACCACGTTCTAGAAGCATTTTCACCATGGGCAAGTTGCTGAATTCCCAAGTCAAAGGGCGAAGAGCCGAGTCGAGCAAAGTGCTTCCATGCTCTGCTATGATTTCCGGTCGGTTGTTAATCATACTCTCAACATGACGTAAAAGCCCGCAACTTGTGCAATGCTTCAAAAAATCCATATCTGAATCAAAGCCATATTTGCTTTTGGACACTAGCTCGAGTTCTCTCATCAAATGATGGTCTAGAGCTTTTGTTTTTGTTTCTGCCCTTCGTGCGAAATCCATTGTTGCTGTCACCACATCTAATTTCTTTTTTTCATATTCGGTGGGAAACATTAAGTCGTCTCTATATAGGGTCAAACCTTGAGCTGGTATAGTTTTGCAAACAGCCAGATATGCACGGCTTAATGCAAAATAAGGATACCATGTGGCAGGTATCATACGTTTTAGAGAACAACGCATTCTTTCGGTGGTTAGAAAGTCGCGCATTGTTCGGTGGAAGAAGTCAACTAGTCGGAAAAGAAGAGGAGACTCTTCGACAGCTTGGTTGGTGATTTCCAGAAGCCCCTTGGTTCTCCCATTGATACGTCGTCGCATATTCTCCCCACGACTCTTGATTTCTTCATTTTCCATTGTAACCGGGGTGAGCTTAATGGAGAAATCAGGATCTTCCTCATCGAGAAAAGAGTAAACCATCAAAATGTGCGGGCTAGAAGCTAGCACTGCTACTTGAAACATGCAGCCTAAATTTTCTCTGTAGATGTTGTCTACTGATTTCAAAATGTATTCAAAGTAGGCTTCTAGATCAGTTGGCAGTTCTCGAAGTCTGCGTTGGAGGATAGATAGGCTGTCGCCGTTGAGAAACCCTTCTCTAAGCGAGCGAACGACAAGATAAACCCAGAGGAACACGCCTTGTGCCCGTTTCACGATTTCCTTGGCAAAATCATGTTGTCGTAATTGCTCATCGCGTGTGACATTCCATGAAGCAGACCTCTTTAACATGGCTCGCGTATAATTTTCAATGTCAATCTTGGTGAGGTCATGCATATAGAGCTTCCTGCTGTGATCCTGTCCAAATGTATCCTCAAAGCAATTCCATGGTCGGCTTGAAAGACATGCCTTGATGTTAGGAGATTTCACGATGTTCAGCATTGTGTCAACCAATGTCATGTGATCTCCTTCATATTCATCCAGGCCGTCGATGAAGAAGCAAAATCTTTCGGAGACACACCCTTGAAGTCTTTCAAAGGCTTTATTGAGATCAGCCAGTTTCCAAGGTGCTACATTTTGATACGATCTGGCTTCAGTCCAACGCGACTCGCATACACTAGGTATAACATCGGGAGTCTTGCTCAGGATCTCGAAAAGCAGTGACTGGAGCAGGCCTTGATCAGACTTTTGCATCTCTGTGCCGCTGATCCAAAAATAAAAGCTTGCAGTGGTTACTTCACATTCTCCTGCCCATTGGGAGAGATATTTTGTCGTCCTAGAATCGTCGCTCAGGTATTTCATGAAAGTGGATTTACCAGACCCAGGCTTTCCCGACACCCAGAAAATTCCAGATTCGCTTTGCAGCCACTCTTTCAATCTAATTTTTGACCTGGCATCTTCGTTTTTCAGTCCTTCGGTATTAAATACCCAGCCGAACGTGTTGCAGTGTGCTTCGGGT
Source organism: Hymenoscyphus fructigenus (assembly GCA_001414455.1). Taxonomy (NCBI): domain Eukaryota; kingdom Fungi; phylum Ascomycota; class Leotiomycetes; order Helotiales; family Helotiaceae; genus Hymenoscyphus; species Hymenoscyphus fructigenus. The sequence goes on along the minus strand of LKUV01000126.1, from coordinate 121,253 downwards.
ATCCGGGAGTGCCGCACCGTCATAGATTCGTAGCGTAGGCTTCGCAGAATATCTAGCTCTTTCTGAAATACTTCAGTCGTGCTTAATGAGCCTTTGAAAACAGCACAAATGCGTTCAGTATCGTCTTGAGTAGGTTTGAAAAACTCTGGAACTCGCGTTGATTCGAGAGCTTTCAAAACTTCATCGAACCTCCCTTCTCGGCGAACATGTGTTGCTTGGAACTCCCTTTGCAAGGCTTCTAGTTTGTTAAATAGTATACTCTGATGATCGCTATGGAAGTTTCAGTTCAAAACTGTTCAGCAGAAGGAAAAAATACTTAAACTTACCTGATATTGCCCACGAGATGCAAGGTAACTTGCTTTTGCAGGAGGCTTAATCTGATTTGCATACCAACTAGCTTCTCCTTGCTCCACAAAGTAGAAAGCGCCTGCCGAAAGCTGTTCCACTTCCTATTCTTCCCGTTCTTTTGTTTCAACTGGTCAATTGTTGCGAGCAACTCGTTGGCAACATCTTCGCAGGAGTGCAAAAGGCTTGAGAGAGTTTCGTCAAGCTCACTCAAATCTTCGTCCTCGTCGTCAATGGAAGGATTGAGATTGATGCTAAATTCTCGCAAGCTCCCAGCAACGATTTCAAGCTCGAGATTCTCTGGTCCAGTTCCATCCCGGTATATTTTTCGACTCTCCAATATCAAATCGAGGCCGAAGTCTAGGAAAGTGATGATATTGCCACCAAGGCTGATTGCAGAGAGAGGATCGAGAACCATGTTCGCGGGGGAGTGATCCGAGCTATAGACGCTCTGGAATAGATGGCAAAAGAGGGGTCGTTTGGGATTGCTGCAGAGATAATGCTCAGTTGTCTTGCCTCAGGCGCAAATTTCGACTCAGGGGGGTTGATTCGCTAAAATTGTACCCCGCCCTAGATCTTTCATTGGTTGTGTCTACCAGTTTCCGTCCTGGCCTCCTGGGCGATTAAAAGCGGCAGTCGGTACTCAGTACAGCGAGTTGCATAAAAAGCGTGCGACACCAGACTCCAGATCCTCCCCTATCATACCCTCACAACCACGCTTCTAAACTGCAAGCCCTTTGAGAAGCTTAATAATTACACTACATCTATTCTAGTTCTTGAAGGAATTAATATTAAAAAGCGTGGTTGTCGAGTAATTTCGCGGGGCATAGCAGCTAGTTTTTGTGAAGCTCTCTGTCGGACGGCTACGCCAAGACTTCCCAGCCTCCTGGTCACAAAATCGACTTTTACAATTAAGTGCGCTCTTCTAAGATTACTATACAACTACATTTCTAAAACTTTAAAAAAAGTAGATATATTAACTAAGAAAGAGTTATAGATCATCTATCTAACGGAGTTTATTATTTGGAAGCGTTGTTGCTATATAATAATAGGGGGGCATATGTCAATTTTCTGGTGTCAAGCCCTTTTTAGTGTTCTTTGGAAATGCGGAGCTGGGAAAGCTAGTTACGCAACTCGATGTATCGATTTACTTGAGGTCAACTAAGCATGATTGCTTTAAAGGAGCCAAATTTAGGATAACTACTCATTGTCTTAAAAAGCTAGAACAAAAGCATTTCTTCCTCTGCTGCTAGTTAGGTAGGCTATCAAAGAAATTATGGGCTATAAGCAACGCAAGGATTTCGCGCATTGACGATTGCTAAACTGACGTTATGTTTTCATGGTACTCTCTCATATAAAATGTAAATGTCACGTTTATTCTGGTCACGTTTTACTATGTTGAATGAAGTTAAAATCGACGGAAGTTCTCTAATCTTGGAAGACAAAAACACATTGAAATTACTACCTTTTATAGTATAATTGGGCGATTAGCTTTGCTTAACGGGTGAGAGTTTCAAATAATGTAAGCGGCTTAATTGGCTAAGACTGTACCCACCTTTGCGGCTCTGATTGGCTGTGATCCTCGCTACCTATCCTTCTGTGTCGACTCAACTCCGCAGAATTACTCTTCTTCCTCGTCATTATCATCTTCAGCAGAACAACAAGTTAGGTGTGAGTGATCATGGCGCGCGCAGAACAACGAAAGAGCAAGAATACTCTCATCAAGAAACAGAACCCTCTTAGAAATCGTGGCCTCGATCCGACACCCAGAAAGTTCTGCCACCGAGAAAATGCAAGGGGGACGCGGCCAGGAAACGTGTGGAGAGCAACTATTTTGACGTCTTGGGAGTAAGTTGTTTGTCTTTGAATTAATTCGAGAGTTGGAAGAAACACGAATATTGTTCCATTGAACGCGAGACAGATACTAACGATGTTTAGGCAACCGCATACAATGGCACTCCTGGTGTTGGTATTCATGTGCGTATCAAAGTTTATTTCTATCTCTTGAAACCCTAGCAATAATTTAGGAGTAGAAAAGGAAATTGGCAGGTAGCTGACAACTAAAATTGCAGTCTCAAGCATGGATACTCTCGATAGTCCCTCAAAAGAATTGTCCTTTTCTGAATCTCCCCTTGGAGTTAAGACAAAAAATATACAAATACGCAATGTCGGAAACATGGTGATACCGCCCAAGAATATTACAGCACACGAACAAGAACCCAACTGTATTTCCGACCAAACATGGCAATCATTTTGACTGTCTCTCTTCACCATGTTCACGCTTCAACGAGAAGGGGAGACCACGGCCTCGTAACCGCTGGCATTGCCCTTGGTGGAACTATCTCAATGCAAACACCACGACGATCAACACGATCCTCTCGATACTCTCACGCCAAATATACCTCGAAACAACGGGTTCATCATTCTTATATCGCTTCGTGCATTTCAGTTTCAACAGCCCATATCTCATGAACAACTATCTCTCGGTCATAAACAAAAATCATCTCCACAATATCCAAGCTGTAACCCTATTAATCTCTATGACGGAGCCAACTTGTCTTCCGAAACAAATGTTCCAAAATCTCGCTGACCTTGTTTCTCTCAGATCTCTGAATACCAGAATAGAAATAGCACGTCTTCCTATTTATAGAGGTCAACTTAGTCACCATCAACCCCCAATACCTAATGATATTTTGGCGGGCTGGGCAGCAAGGCCATGGAATTGGCTTCGTGTTTCTGATTCGCTTACGCTGAGCGTGAGTTTCATTTTACATATGCCTTCTTTTGGTGGCAGAATTCCTTGGGTCAAAAGCCAGCATTACGGTGAATATGATTGGGGAAATGAAGAGAGGGGCTGGGAATGTTTTGCCAATGAGGTAAAAAGCTCAATCGGTGAGGGTCTCGCAATAGTGGAAGTGGTGGATACTCGTTGGAAGTAACTTTTGATTAGAAACTTAAAGAATAAGTACTCAATGTTGGCTCCAAGATAGCGGGGAAGAAGCAGATTATATACCTTCGGCGATAAATTATGAATACAAACTGCAAAGTTAAGCTGTGGATTTTCATTAGTAACAGAGAGTGGATTATAAAAAGCACGTTTATACTCACAGATCCCGATATGATAGAGATTCCTTATTTTATAAAGCTTCTTGGGACACTTTTTAAGGCGCCAATATTGCAGGTGCGAACATCGCATCTGACGCATCTGAGTGTTTTAAAGAGATACAGTAAGCATCCTGACCCATTTGTTCAACATTGTGGATAGATAAAAGTCCATTAAGGTGAAATATGTAGCGACATGGCGGACATCACCCTTTTCCTTCGTCTCCTTACCTTTATCATCTTTAGGGACTATTCGTCTTGCATCCCATTCGGGCTCATTACTACCAGTTCACCCGTCTCGCGCTTTAAGTGCTATCAATTTGAGTTTTGATGGTAGTCTTACGAGATTGATTTTATTCTGCCTTGCAGAATTATATATTCGAGAACTCTTGTCGGAGATCCAGAGAACCATATTTCTCAAATATATACTGATATATGATAAAAAGACAACGGAGCAAGACAAAGCACTCCGATCGGAAGTGACAGCTTTCTACGATAGATTTCTAAAGTACCCAAAGCCATTGAGGAGGCTAAACCCACCAAAGTACATTGGCCCGCAGCGGAATACGAGGCAATTCTCTCCAAGGTAATGGACGCTTCTACAATATACAAAGTCGTCTGAGCAGTGAACATACACGGCAGAAACCAGTACCTAATCGCAAAAAGCTGAAGACATATTATTTCCCTCTCCCCCCATTTTGGGAGCACGGCTTTGGTAGTCCGAAGAAATTCCATACACGAAGAGTGGAATTCCACGGCTTTATTTTCTATGAATAACTCAAACTGAAACAAATAAGTTTGGATTAGTTTCTCTTGTCGCTTAAGTAACTACCCCCAAAATGAATTACAAAGTTGAAAAGGAATTTGAATTTAGCTCACTTAACTTTTTGTTACTTGGTAAGGTTTATGACCACTAACAAACTCATTATCAGCCCCCCTCCCTTCCTTCCCCCAAGGGCACTTTGAGGTCTTATAAATTTCAGTTTGTCATCGCCAAGCTACAACGCCAGCAACCCCATTCTTGGTTTTTCTCAGCCGTTGGGCATTCTACCCTCGCAGTGTCTCTCCTGATATCATGTCACCAACATTCTTCTGCCGAGTTTCCTTCGTTTTGGTCCAAGGAATTCTGTGGATCCAAGCTTTGGTAATCTCTGTGTCGATTTCAATACAACTTCTCTTTAACAAGTGTATTTTCTCTACCAATAAGTATTGCCACAAATATTCTGGTTTTGAAGATGCTAATTTTCAATTCCTATTTTGCTGTCACTCTCTTTCCTAATGTATTCTTCTGGAACTACCTAAAAAGAAGATTCAGCAAGCTAAAGAAATTGGGTAGCGAAAACTAAGGAGTTCATAGGTAACTCTTCTTGTTACCTGACATTTTGAAGATGAAGACTTGAAGATGAAATGCAATCGTATCGCCAACATTCACCTCTTCTCGGTGAGAATGCCTTTTATATTACAACTTCAAATTTGAAACAATCAACGACCTTGAATAATTTCATAATCACCACTATGGGCCAGCCTTTGGCGACTGTCGACGACGGGTCAAAGGTGTTCAAGGGTCCGTGAGATAGTATAGCAGACCGCGATATTTTCATGTCCAATGGCGACTACAGTATCTTTCCTTTCTCCTACAAAACATCAACCTCAAACGACCGGATAGCCATCAGCCACCATCAGAGCTTTTTGACCTATCTATCACGTACCATTTCTAGAAGCGTATATTCAATACAAGTATTGTCTATTCAACTTGAACCTTCCCAATAGATTGAATAGAGTCCGAAAACTCACATCTGAACTTCCAACATTTTGAAAATACTTTACCGTTAAAAACTCTTATATTATCGAAATTTTATTTATTAAGTTGAGTGGGGAAATGTGCTAGTATACCAGGTTTAGGTGGCATTGTGGGTCTTGTCGCTTATCTCCCTTTGCGTTACGTTATTATCCCTAAGCAGAAGGACGCAAACTATTGTTGGCGGTGGGTACGGCTCCCTCCAGGAGTGAAGTTGTTTAGCCAAGTTCACTCTTTCTTAATGTAAAGCCTTCCTAATATTTCCCAAGTCAAAGTCCCAAGTCAAAGGCCGATTCGCTACCTCTAATATCACTTCCTACGTCGGTATTGGTAAAGTTACACACCTGCTATATCCATTAGATGGGGAAGCCATTTCTCAGGCCTTTCTCTAGAATAGAGAAGAGCTGCTGTATAGAGCTCCTATTGGAATTCACCTTTCATCTAAAATTCCTATCTAATGCAGTTTTAGAAATGGATTCTCCTTTCCCTACATAGCTTATTAAATTGTAACTTTTAATAGAAACCATTTCATAACAAGATACGCGGCCGTTAACGCAAGACCCACTACATTTCTCAAGGAGCAGAGCATGTGTTAGTTCACGTAGCGTAATTCCTTCACCAGCGTCATTTTGTTTATCACGAACCCAATGTAGCTTAAATTTGACCACTAAAGACCGAATGGAGTCTCTACAGGTATCAGAACAACAAAACCACTAGAGGAGACCCTCTTATTGGGCATATATTATTGACAAAGGACGTATGCAGAGCATGCTAAAGCCAGTACACAGTCAAGAAATTGACTTTAATCTCACCTTTCACCGCCCAGGTGAACTTGAGTAAGCAAGAAAGATCAAGCTCATTAAGTTCTGCAAAATCTAGGTTTTTGGTGGCATGTCTGAAGTTAAGTGGAAGACGGAGATATTTTATAGCTCCAATTAAATTCCACGAATCCAGAACTTTGGCCCAAATCGCTGGAGTACCTTGTGTTCACCTATTCATAGGACGAGACTAAAGAGACAAGAAAGAGGAAGGAGGGGAATTAGGAAAAGGAGAAAGGGAAGAATTCTTAACAGATTAATTTTGAAAATAAGTACTTCATTATTAATTATAGCCTTGTATCTTATATACTTGTATCTCATATACTATTTATAGACTACTTAGAGTACTGCTCGACTAGTCTTGAGTAGCTACTCTACTCTACTCAAACGGGTCGCTACTCAAATTCTACTCTACTCTACTCTGAGTAACTCAGAGTACTACTTGAGTACTTAAGTAATATTTGCCTACACTGGCCAAACTCATCTACTGGACAGAAGACTCGCTGCTGGTTTGGAAGCTTCTGGCAGCATAGGAGTGCCCCTTGCCTTCAAAAATTGACGTACTGTCGAAATGAAGATTTCATTCATACCCCCCCTCGAAGGAGGAAAAGTGCAAGCCTACCATTTCAATATGAATTTCGAAAGATCAAAGGACGGTTGTTGTTTTAAATATACCTGTTTCTAGTTGGTGCTAGCTAGGGGACGCAAATGCAACTTGTTCGAACTCGGACGTCCTTTCTCATACAACATTTACTTAGATAGCGACTCCCCTTTTCAACTACGAAAATCGAGAACACCGAACTGTAGGTTCCGATATAAAACACCGACGTTTCCATATGAAAGCACCTCTAACCATTATTTCAATTGTCTCCTTAACAAACTCCTTCCCACTTCTCAACGATCGCAAAAGTAAAGAGAAAGCATTGCAAGCTCCTCAAAAACCATAATTGTAACTTCTCTAGACCCTCCCAATTAGTGGTTACTATTACCTAATCTCAGAAGAAAGCGAGCAGCACTTCCTGTCACCCAAAGCCTCCTGGCACCTGGCTATAAATAGCTCCATTCTCAACTAAGTGAGGACCTACTGTTCATGAAAAATATGCAGGAATATGAGCTAATGGAGTCTGCTGTTTTCGAGAATTTAGGAATAAGACGATGTACAACCGCCCCTAGGCCAATCATACTCGGAAATTTACAAAAGCTATTAAAGATTACTTTTCAGGCTTTGCAACGGCCATTAAGGAATTCCTGCCGACTACTCTCGAAAATTCTTCTACTGCCGAAACACAATTACCCCCTGTTTTTCAAAGTCTAGGAAAGCTACTTCTATACAATACCAACGTTCAAGAATTTCAGATAAAAAAGAATGATCTGTTTCAAGAATCCATCGCCTATCTTTGGAGTCCTTGGCTTGCACGTTGGGTTTTCTTTTCCTATCAAGAATGCTACTTATACTACCTCACAAGACGGGATTAAAATATCTCTTTCCTTCCTAATAGGCTACCTATCTACTGAGTCTTGCAAAGTAAGAAGGGTTTGTTTCTCATCCGAAAATATACCCAAAAAAAATAACTCGGCTCTGTGATAAATCAATAACTTCTTAGAAAGGTGTCTTTTTAGCCTTCCAACACATGAAATCATAGATCTTGTGAAATGAAGCCTAGAAATTTAGTGGTAACACTTTTGCTAAGCTACATAGAAAATAGTAGCCTTTCCCAGGTTAATACCCAAACCCTCGAGAAAATATCACGGACCTCTCCAGCTTGTGCAGTGCTGTAACTTGAAAAGAAACGAGTATAACCTTATCCACATCAGTACTATAAAATCAGACAGGAAAGGATAGTAAGAGAAACCATCAACACGAATTGAGACCTCATCAACACTTTATTCTGCTTCCCACACAATCTTTCCCCACCATCCTCCCAAAACAACCTCCAGCTCCCCTCCCTTCGCCCCCTCAAATCCTGCAAACCGCCTCACTCCTTCTTCTACCCAACCCCTCCAACAACTACAGAAAACCCCCCCTAATCTACCTCCGAAAAAACGCTTACCCTCGAAACCCAATCCCTCCCCCCGGTTTCCCAAGTCGACTGGAAAATTTTCAACCTCTCAGAGCACACAATCAAAAAAACCCAGCACAAGATCCCCATCCTCTCACAGAAGATTCAACACCAAAACTCTCAATGCGAGATTCTCCCCAATGAAATGGTGATGCTCGTGGTGGCTTCGGTGATGAGGAGTTGCTTCTCGTAGACATTAGGGCTTTTATAGACCAGCAGTCAGGTATTCTGGGATTGAGAAACAACCTTGGGAACCTAACAGGAATTTTGAGGAAGATAAGGAGAGGTGCTCGTATCAAAGAATCTCCAATACCAAGAATCGGACAATCTCAACCCGTCCGTCTCCAACAATCCACACAAGAAGGGAAAAGATCAAAAGAAATCACGTCTGAAAAAACAAAAAGACCAATATCGAAAACCAGGCGGCGAAGAAATACAATAAGAAATATTTCTATTCTCCATACCCCTCCATCGGAAAATTCATCCATGCATCCATGCAGAGAAAATAAATAACCATGCAATAATACATATCTACCATGAAAGAATCAATCCATCAATTCATTGCCCACCATAACCCATTAAACGCCCCAGCGAAGAAACCCAGAGTACCCCACCCACGCTATGCAAAAAACTTCAAAGAAATCATCGCTTCATGGCGTACCCCGTCGCTTCTTTTTATTTACCATACTTGCCCTAGAGTTCATTATCCAACCCATTCCCATTATCCACAAGCATCCAGTAACTTCATTCTCCAGCTCAAGCCTGAACCCCAACCACCCCCTCAGTAGCCCCCTTAGCAACTCCAACCGCTCTCTCCGCGTCACCTTCTAGGTCCGCAAACCCCTTCTCAACAATCTTATCCCCATCAACAATAACCTCCTTGTCTCGAAACGCGCGCATAAGGTCGAGGAATTTACTCTGCTGAAACTTCACACTCGTGTCCCCCCTAACATTTGAAAGTAACTCCCCTGCTGTACGCGCAAGATCATCGTGGTTATGTTGATTTCTCTCGGTTTGGTTTTGAGGAAGGATGAAATCTGCGCCTATGGGGGCTTGATTTAAGTTGTGAGATTCGGCTTCCATGAGGCGTTCGGCGGATTCGGAGAGGAGGACGTTGTCATCGAGGGCGGTAACTTGCTCTTGTTGTTCGGTTTGTTCAGTTGTGACTTCTACCTCGGTTTGCGTCTCGGGTTCTGCTTGGAGGGTAGCTAGTTCGGCTTCTTCTGCCTCCTCGAATGCGCGGGCGAATGCTTCTTCATCAAACACCTCTGGTTGAGTTGGCTGTTGCGCGACTTGCTGTCCTGCAAAACCCCCCATGAATTGTCCGCCCATAAGATTATGTTGTCCCATATTTATCCTCGAATTCATAGGCGCATACCCATTTTGCAAACCCTGAGCTTGAACTGGTTGTTGGTAGTTAGCTACACCTGTTGCACTACCTCCTGCTTGTCGCGCAAACTCTTGATGCCATCCTCCTAATTCGTTCTGTACCAATGCTTGTGGGGTACCGGCAGTTCTTTGTCGCAAGTCCCCCGACGAGGTGATATGCATATTCTGAAAATCGGCCGCCCATCCTGAAGGCCCTGCTTGAAAAGGAGAGGGTGCTTGTTGAAAGGAAGGGGGTGTATGCGTGTATGCGTGATTGAATTGATTGGGGACTTGGGATTCGAGGGGTGGACGACCGGCTTGGAAGGCTTCAAATTCGGGATCTAGGAAAGCTGCATTTGGGCCGGGGGTGGATCGGAAACCCTGTGTATTGTTAGTTACAAAGCCAAGAGGATGGGAAGGGGTTGAAGTACTTCGGAAGGCGACTGTCTGGTTACGAGACGGTCTTGTTGGAGGGTTCGGTCGAGTTGGGTGTGTTTTTGGAAGGTATTCAAGGCATTGGAAGGCCCGCACATGGAATCTGCCATCTTTGGTTGATTCTTGCGTTGTGCTTGATGGTTGTATGTTGTAAGAGGAGTCGGAGGATGGAAGAGTTCAGATTTTAAACTCGACTCGGGGCCCAAGTATTATGGAGTGATTAAATGGAGGTGAGGGATAATACTTGGTGGAGGGTATTGTTCTTGTCTTTGAGAAGGAAATGCGGGACCAGACTTGCGACGGACCGAGGTTGAATCACCCACGGATCCGGTCTCAGCTGGGAGATATGGGGAGGTGTACCCAAAAGGAGTGGGGGATGGAATTAGACAATAGTAAGGTGAAGCTCTTGTGTAATTTATCTAAGTAAGAGTAGAAGAGTGAATTTCTATTTGGGTATCTTGCTCGGAAATGTTGGTTGGAAAAGAGGAATCGGCTTTGCTTCTGATCCCCCACCATAACTCGGTTGTATTTCGGTGACTCAATTGTACCTATGTACTCACCACTCTCAAGTCCAGCTGGAGGCTCTTTTCTTCAAAATAGTTTTGACAAGGCGAAATCAGTCACTATACCAACTCCTACATAGGCATAACCCCTTTTCCCTTTCTTATTGCTTCTTGAATATTTTCCTCCAAAGCTTCCTTGCCACTTGATACATACACCTCCGATAGAGCACCGGGTCCCGAGGTCGGAGACTCCTTGGAAATATTTTGAAAAGACTCAGAGAATCAAAGGAGCTATGTCTAAAGGCTGGTTCATTTATTTAACGCTTTCTCTAGTATTCTGTTATCATATGTGGAAATATGGAAAGCGTACATCAATGGAGCCTTACCAGAGAACTATCTGCAATCTCCAAGAAGATATGAAGGGCTTCAACGAAAATGAAAATAGACCTTAACCTACAACAACAAAATCCCTTAATTCTAAAGCTTTAAAGGCATCTCAATTAAACATACTTAGGAGAGTAATGGCAACTCTTGCCTCCCCGGGGCCATTCAAGATTATCAAGTCACGAGACTCAGCCTTCTCTCGGCAAAACGTTCCCCCGCCCCGCTGCACGGCAACAAGTCGACAGGGTGGCAGCTTCCAGCAATAAGTCAACGCCTTGCATCAATCGCAACTACAAACCAAACTCTCCAATCCACCATAACATCTTGACAAAACAAACTCTCGTCAAGATGGCACAAGTAATCTCCAACTCCGGTCACGATGACATGATTGTATGCCCCCTCCCCTTCTAAACAAACAAACAAACAAAACAAGCAAACTGACAAGTAAACCTCCAGCACGATGCAGTCCTCGATTACTACGGCCGACGCCTCGCAACCTGCTCCTCAGACCGCACAATCAAAATCTTCGAAGTAGAAGGCGAATCCCACCGATTGACCGAAACCCTCAAAGGGTACTTATCCCCCTCTCCCCTCTTGCGATCGCCCAACCCCCCTCCCTCACACCCAACCATTTACTAACCACTCAAACCAAACAGACACGAAGGAGCAGTCTGGTCCGTCTCCTGGGCCCACCCAAAATACGGCAACATCCTCGCCTCCGCCTCCTACGATGGAAAAGTCTTCATCTGGCGCGAAACCGGGACAACATGGACGAAAGTATTCGATTTCGCCCTGCACACCGCATCCGTCAATATAATCTCCTGGTCCCCCCATGAATCGGGATGTCTTTTGGCATGCGCGAGTAGCGATGGGAATGTGAGTGTATTGGAGTTCAAGGATAACAGCATGGATCACAAAATCTTCCCGGCGCATGGAATTGGTGTTAACTCTGTATCTTGGGCTCCTTCTTCCGCTCCAGGAAGTTTGGTTAGTGCGACGGCTGGTCAGGGGGGTGTTAGGAGGTTTGTTACGGGAGGGAGTGATAATGTTCTTAAAATCTGGGCATTCGATCAAGCTTCGCAGAATTATAAACAGGAAGGCCCGAGTCTGACAGGCCATACGGATTGGGTTAGAGACGTAGCATGGTCTCCTACGGTGCTTCAGAAGAGTTACATTGCGTCTGCAAGTCAGGATAAGAGCGTGAGGATTTGGACCAGTGATCCGAGTAGTCCGGGGGAGTGGAGGAGTACGCAGTTGGGCTTTGAGAGTGTGGTTTGGAGGGTTAGTTGGAGTTTGAGTGGGAATGTGTTGGCGGTCAGTGCGGGGGATAATAAGGTTTCTTTGTGGAAGGAAAATTTGAAGGGCGAGTGGGAGTGTGTTAAGGATATTGAGGAATGAGCGTTAGGGGGAGAATGGGAGGCGAGGGAGGGGCGTTATGATAGGGGATGATGAAAAGTAAATGAATACCCAAAAGTTGAGCTTTTTGTTTTCTGTGATGAGTCGAGGGGTTGTCGATGAGTAAGTTGGTTTTATGCGAGGATTTGAGGGGTGGAAATTTGGGAAGTATTCTGCATTTTTGGTTTCGGACATTGCTCCGCGTACACCTACTTCCCCTTTCAATTTTTGAAACTGGTGGTCTGGAAAAATTAACACTATCGTTCAAAAAGGTTGAGAAGAATGAGGGACTTGACTTCTCGGTTTTCCTAACGCTCTCGAACAATAGTTGTGATTACCCAAGATCTACTTGTGTGCGGGGGGAGGGGGGAGGTTCGCAGAGCAAATGGTGGATTCTCTTACTCAAGCGAGTCTGGGGAGCTTTTTCTGTGAGGCGCTTTTTCAATGGTGATTTTGGGATGGGGGGCATGATGTTTTGGGCTTGCAGGCGTTGAAGGTTGCGATGGGAATTACAAATTCGAATAGCAAGCGCTAGCTAGGCAGTTACGAACTTGATGTACTTACCACTACTTTTATTGTCTCTCGCGAGGTAGGCTATCTTTCCTTCTGGCCTTTGCCATCTTCCCCCACCAAAACAGCAAAATGCACGATTTGTAAGTAATCATACAAGTAAAGTAATTCAACCAACACTAATTAGATGTGATCTCGAGCTTCGAGATGCTAAAATTTCAAACGAGTGTGTGGAAGCTACCAGAGAACTTTCGTTGAGCCTCCGGACGAAAGTTCCACTACATAGGTCGTTTAAGTAAGAACACCGGAGATAGATTGTAGAGCATAAGCCTGATCAGCACAAAACTTTCTAGTTGTACTTGGTTGGACATGAAGTGATAGATTGTTCCGGAAGAAAGGAGGATAGAATGCTTTGTTTTTGCCTTTTAGGCAGAGACATGTTCTGACACCGATACGTCGTGAACGCCTCTTGAGGAGATTGAATGAGAGATGGTGTTTTGAGGGTAGAATAACCTTCGACGGTAGAAAAAAAGAGATCGGTATGGTTCATCATACAATCATTGAATCTTGGGGATTGATGTGGAGATGGCCTATCTCGCTCTCTTCTTGTTGAAATCTTTTCTCTGGTTACAACAAAGTACTCACAATTCGAGTGAGGGATTGTTAGTGTCATATTGTTATAATTTAGTAACTTCCTTCCTTTTCAGCAAAAACAGTTCACACTTACAAGGGGATATTTTGCGGAGGACTGTGAACCCCCCCGCCCCCACCCACAAAAGTGAGCCCAAAAATAATCGCAAGACACAAAACACCAGCATTATTACTAATTTGCGTCTAGACTACGTTACATCTTTTGAGATGCTGGATTGGTTGATCTCAAGCCAAAACCTTCCAGAATATAAAACGGTGTCCTAGAATCGTCTCAGTATCCACGCCTATCGATGGCGTATTGTTATATGGGGGTTGAAGCTGAACCTGCATAACGAGTCTAGAACAATTGCACTGCCACTACTACTATCTTTGTTGGCGAATATGAAATCCAAGCATTGTTTTTGCCAGCGTAATTCTAGGTCAGTTTGTAATTTCAGGCTCCCTTCATGCCGGGGTTTTAGGAACACTAGTTACCAAAACATAGAAGAAAATGAAGGGTGGAGTTTCGAGAGTAGATGCTTTTCGACGGCAGGAATGAGTTCTAGCCAATTTCGTGTTTTCGTTCTTAATAATTGAGAAGTCTGTAGCTTGTGTATTTACAATCAACCGCAATCTACAATTTCCCCTCCTTCCCCTTAGTTGCTCTTTCATTGGTTGCTACTGACATAGAGTTAGAAAATCTGTAAATTTCGCAGTTATGTGAATTCCAAGGAGCAATAATTCCATTTAAGTAGAGTTAGAGGAATTGACCGTGGGGCTTGGAGATGAGAGATTCAGATGTTCGGTTCTTACTATCCCCTCCACCTTACTAATAATTGTGTAAAATGACAGGATTAATCTTTTGATTCTTCAACTTTCTGGTATTCCACTACATTTTTCCGAAATCATTTGAAGTAATAATGAAGAGGTTTTGCAGACTAAAAACCTGGCGTTGTACTTGTCTTCCTTACGTTGGTTGATAATAGGAGGGGGAATTTTCTACAGAAATCTTGTAACTTGAGTTTTATCTTACTGTGAAGAAACGGGAAGAACTCGTCTATGAAAAGGTTGAGCACAAAAGATTCATTGCACACAAATACCAGCATCCATCTAGGTTTGAATTTGGAGTAAACTTACAAAATCCTATCAGCAAAGCATCAAGATCCTACAAAGACCTACAACAATTTGAACAAGGTTTCCTAAACCTCTGAAGTTCCTATCACCGCCGAAATTGTGTATTTGAACAAGGTCAGCTAAACCTAACAGGTCATCTTAGTGATAAAAACCAATTCCAAGGCCTTGTGAAAAGGACGAAAATCCAAAAAATTCTTGCGTAGTATCAAATGGCAACTACCTGGGTTTCTGACTTTACCGTATCTTTTATTAGTCTGTGCGGTTTGTGGATGGGCTAGAGGGGATGGAGGATGCTGGCTTGATGTGTTCTGTTGGGGGTGTGGTTTGGCTTATTTGTGACTATGTTGCATGGGAGCTGGAAGGTGTGAGCCAGTTGATTCACTGTCTTGAAGTTCTGATTCACCTCCGGAATCAACATTTGGAAATCTGAAAACTTCCACCGCTTACTAATTTGACTACCTCCAACCTTGTTCACTAGAATATCAATAATAAGTATGAAAGCTAACTTCCGCCTTGATCTTGCAGCTCAACATCGACGAACTACGCTCTCCCCCCTTATCTTTCCCGCATAAAAATAGCAAATTCTCCTTGATGGGGTATTTGGACATTGGTACACAATAGAATCTGACCTCTTGGCGTACGTGAAATATGATACGAGATTTTTCTATTTTAAGAGGCTTCTTCGACATCTAATAGTACAAATATGTTCCTGTGGCTCTCATTGACCCTAAGACAATTCAGAAATTCATGGAGAAAAGCGAGATTCGGCAACAAAGCAGGAATCGACAATGAACGTTCGAGGGCTTTCATGAACAGCGTTTTCTACATCTCGCATGTCATGTTTATGGTATGGCTGGCTAACTACAAAAACACTTCTCAACGATTCAGTTTCCCACCTCGTAATGGTAGTCGTTTTCATCTTGAAAGGTTGAACGGTGGGCGGTATATAAAATTGCTTGTCTGGCTGAGAGGTTGATAGAGTTTAGTGGTATAATAACTTCTAAAGTTGATGGTCTGAAGTTCGGCATTTGATTTTCCCACCAAAAGCCGTGACCACAACAATTATCAGAGCAGAGAAGTCTTCTATCCTCATGGTTCTCTCCATAAGTTTTGAAGTTTTATCCATTGACCGGGTGTTTTTAAAGGTTCTTATTCCCTGCCATCGTCGAACATGTAAACAATAACATCCGGACATTGCACTCTGGTACCGTTCTATCTTCATTATACCGTTTTTCCCAAGCAATTATAATTATTTCAGAGGATTTTGGAGAATTAAAAGACCAACTTCCTCATTTCCCAAACCTTCTAAAGTAATAATTTTAATTATTCTAGACAGTTGCAAACAATTCAAACAAGTGGAGGTGCTCAAGACTTTATATTACCAGTTGTTGGAACTGTAGCTTTCTAGAGCTTACCTCAAGGTAGGAAGCATGCTCAAACAACTCACAAGAATACTATTTGATGGGGGAACGACAAAAGGGCCGGGGTAGAAATAGTAGCACCAAGCATTATCCGGAGATGTCAGCTGACAGGCCCCCGCTTAAAAAGGGGTAAAAGAAGCAACCAACACTTTCCCCGTACATAAATATCATCTCCCTCTTACACCTGTAGTTCCATGATTTCGTCTTTGATTGGAGAAGCTTGGAAACATAAGTCAAGTCTGAAAAGAAAACTCAATGCTTGCCACGAACATTTATCCTACATATTTTCCCAATTCCTTCTGACGTCCTCTTTTCTCCAGAGCCGACTATGTTTGAAGTGGATTCAAAAATGAACTGTTGATAGTGAAACGACAAGAAACTCTAATTCGACAGCAAATGAACACTTCTCTGATTTCTAATTCTGTTATTTCGGTTTTATAAAAAGATAAGACTTTCCACGCGCTCAACCCCGACTACTCGTCGCATCTCCAGTATTCCGTTGTACTCTATGGTCTCGCGGCTGGAATTAGCATCCCTATGAGTCGACGATGGTTGGTTTCTTTAGCTCTGCACAGTAGTTACGTGGTACGATCCCACCTTTTAAACTAGCAAAGTCCGATAGGGAAGTGGCGACATCATATATGAAGTACCATTGGAACATACTCTGCACTCATTTCCACCTTTCAAGAAAATAATTCTAATTAACCGAATCGCAAAACGCACAAGGGGAGTATTTGATGCTAAGGTAGATAAAGTGTCCAATATTCATAAGTAATGTATGTCTCAAACTTCATTGTCGCCTGACTAGCTGACCTCTCGCCTAAAGAGGGGTAAAAATGACCCACCAAGAGGTCAGTAGAAATTTTGTACTTACTAGATTATCTCGACAAACTACTTCGCATAAAATAAGGTACTATACTAGTTAGCCTCGAATACTAGTATCGAGACTTTGTTATTCCCCTAGATCCTTCGTATAATTGAGAATAAACTACTGCTGCTCTCCGCTACGAAAATCTACCTATAGCTCTGGTAGATCATCACTAACAACTGACACCCCTCCTTAAAAATAGAAGCTTGCCCCGCTTCTACATTACTCAGCTCCTCCAGCAATACCCACACCAAGGAAATATTTGCTGCACCAAGTCAGGCATTAGCAAAGAAGTCTCCATGCAGTACCTAGTCTTGTAGCTCGCGTATCATAATTTCCCGTTGAAGTGCTCTGTCTTGTTTGCAGCCCACGATCAATAAGAAAATTGTCCAAAGTAAATCGACAAAACTATTCCTTTCGACAGCAAATACCCCTCTTCATTTTCCATTACCTCTTCCATTTCGGTAACTCTCATTCCTCCTCCACCACACAAAAATCTCGCCGGTAGCTCTCGGAATTAGAAATTCCCCTCAGATGGATATTCTATGAAAATAGTTTATGGAAACCAATCAAGTTCTCACGAAGACAGAACTATCTTCCTCTCTGCGATATTTTAAATTTCCTCTCCCTTTCAGCTCCGAACAATACAAAATCCCACTACCAAGCCCAGTCCCAAGAATTCCTAAACAAAACCCCTCCCGAATTTCCTACCCCCACCCAACCCCCAACCTCCATCCCTCCCTTATCAGCCCACAACGAACATTCAACATATAAACGCCCCAACCACAACCCCCAACAAACAGCCCACCAACCAAGCAGAGCGAAAACGATTCATCTCGCCGTCAGAATCCTCTCAGCCATCCACCTTCCCTCTCCCTCTCACCCACCCTCCACCCCAAAATCAAAAACCCACACACACGCCCTAACCCCCTTCAACCCACACCCAAAAATCCCAACGAACGTAAAAGAAAGAATCGCCAGCAAACCCCCTTTCGTAAGCAAGAACTCCCCTCTTCTACTAACCATCTCTCAATCTTCGTACACACCTGTCTCCAAAATCTCAAGCACGGCCACCCCCGCACTCAAACTCCCACCTCCAAATCTACGTTTCGATCTCACGCACCAGACACCTCATACGTTACCATCGTCCTGGCTTACGCCTTATATCCCGCTCAACCAACCCCCACACGGTTTATTGATAACGTCCAGAACAGATGTTAGCTCATACACCTAGAACACGCAGAACAACTTTACTAGGAAAGATTTACAACCAAATATCTAATTGTACGAGTATATCTAGGAGAAAGATAAAACCCTATTCACCATTCTTCCAGATTGTCCCGGAGAATGAGATGAAGCACCCCTTTGTGCACCCTTTCTAGTTGAATACTCCTGCATAACGACCACACACATCTCATACGCTCTAAGAGCCTCATCATCATGTAAAGAAGGCCCAAAAACCTCACATCATATCACATTGCAGCACATCGCATCACACACATCCACAAGAAGAGGCTTTTATCGTTTACCATTTATCGGTACATCAAACAAAACTATCTAAGAAATCCCCCACCAACTCTCAACTCCCCCACCATAACTCCACCACCATAAACCCATCCACTCGCTCAACATACACCACCAACCCATTCAACCATCCAATCACAGCCCGTCCATAATTTTACCCCCCCCCCCCATTTTCTCCCCTCCATCAACTCCCGACTCCCACCACAACTCCCCAAACACCATTTTATCAAACTCCCACCACCAAATTGTATGCTCCTTCTTGAGCCCTCAAACCCATAAATAGCAAATAGCGCGCCAAGGAGAAAAACAAAAGAAAGAGAAAATCAAGGAAAACAAATCGCTAAAAATTCAAGAAGACTTTTAAGTAACAATCAGTAATGACCGTGATGTGTATGTTCAGTAGAGAGTAGCGTGTCTCGAAGAAAGAAAAAAAAGAAATCGGCTCCAAGTAAAAAGTCAAGAAAGAAAAGAAGAACAATCCGCAAATAGAGCCACGCTCAAAAGAAAATGTATCTGCCCTGGTAGGCAAAAAAGAAAAAAATATTGTTGAAAGTTCTCCTCAAAGTCCTTTCCCTTCCGGACTCCATTTCCATTCTCCGAGAAACACGGAAAAGAGATAAGATGTTGATGTGATAAAACATCCCCACTACCGCCGGTTGGTAAAATATGGATCTCCGGTTCGTATGTGTCGACCGGAAATTTTCGATGAGCTTTTGTTTTGTTGTATGTATTTTGATGTGTCCAGGAATTGGCCAAGTAGCGTGTAACTAAAAGGCTATGATGAAACACTTGAATCAACTCCTGAGGTTGAGTGGATGTCGTGAAATTTGGAATAGCAAATAAGCACCCCGTATGTGAAAGCCTCCTGCGGTAGATTGAGAGATCAATGCATATATGCCTGGGCGAACTCGAGAATATCGACCACTGGTGGTGATGGTAGTTTATCCTCCTTCTCTCGGTCAACGCTCCACCAAATGAAAGGACCCGAGTATGTATTCGCATGGCCAGGATCCTGACCGGCGGCCCACCAACGCCCAACGATGGCAGTTCCCCCCGGAAGGACACATCCCTCGTAGTTATGGATCTTGGGCTCAGAGGCACCCCATTGGAATCGTCTCATGACAAATCTCTGGAAGCCACAGATCCCTTGTTGTTCAGGCAATGCATGGACTCTCCCATAAATAAATGCATGCTCATGGCCGGCATCTCGAGTCATTCCGTAGAACGACAACACTTGCGGTTTCTCTGGCGGTGCTTGACTTTCAATTCGACGTTTCTTTCGAGGAGATGATCGAATCGAGCCCATGGTGCTAACAAAACGAGCGGATAAATTGGCATAAAAGTCGCTACGAAGCTCTTCTTCCCACAAGGATGGCCACTTCTTGCTCGAAAATCCTGCTTCGTCAAAGATGATATCAATGTCCTGACATTAGTTAGCATTGCTATCAATAAGTTCTATGAATGTATCAAAACGTACTTGAAATGGTTCGTGATTGGTAACATCCGAGTAGATCTCCCCATCACTGCCTTTATCGTTTCTGATGCGTGTCAATTCACGAGTATGGAGGTAGGCTAATAAACAATCAGTCAACCATATCAACATAAAAAGAAAGGGTAGCATACTATGGGCGCCCTTCCAAAAAGGCTTCAACTCTTGGGTGCCACTCTTTAGAACACCTGTCCAATACTGTGGAAGGAGATGCGGCGCTAGATCATGAAATGTATGGGACATAATACCCTCACCAATGGCCTTAAAATGATATTTAAAAAAGTTGACAGCGTAGAGCAACCACAACGCGTTGATGACATGATTATGTGTTCCAGTGAATATGGGTTGGGCTTTAGGTGTTGCATACACTTGTGCCTGTGAGACGTCGAAGTTGGAAACGGGCTGAGTCGAGATGTTAGGATTGAGCACGAGTGGTGTCAAGGCAAGTTGAATGACGAAGGTCAAACCACCGGGAGCATTCGCTGAAACTATATCCTCAAAGTGGTGGTCGTCATTAAGAACCGCGTCGAGAATATCAATATAGACAGGGAAGATATCGTCCTTCTTCTCAGTGACCATCTTTCGAATGAAGTCCAGATTTCGACCCCATACTTCCTTGATGCCGTGGTGGACAACTACCTTGGCATCCGATTCTATTGCGGGTTAGATGCTATACCAACAATGATAGGTGGGGTTGATCTTACGCAAGATGAGTTCCTTAATCAACTTTCCGCAATCAACTTGTCTCTTGGAGTGGTAGGAACGAACAACCTTTGTAACCCGACTCGAGAATCTCTTCAACCCGAAAATGGTTGCGCGGGAGAGGAAGACTTGTCGGCATTTGTACCAATTGGCAAGCTTCCCTGTATCAAGTGGACCAATCGGAAGATCGTAGATTTTTTCAAAACGCTTGCGCCAAACGAACTCGGCAACTGCGGAATTGGTTACCGGACAGATCAAAATGTAGCTGACGACATCTTCGTTGGTATCTAGAAACTCGGCGATGTTTTGATGAATCTATTCAGACGTGAGTTGGCATTGCAATGAAGAGAGATGCTGCGAAAACACTGAACGCGTTCAGGGACGGAGAAAAGCCCACGTCGCACGAGGAGTCGCGCTAGGAAGAGTTTCTTGTTGTTAAAGCCAGGGGGGGGACGACAGAACGACGGCAAGATACATGGGGTAGGTGGGCAGATAGAAATAGAAGAGACTCACCTCGTTGGGGAAATTCTTGAAGAGGAGACCGCCAGGGCTATTAACCTTGACAGGGTCGAGCTCTCTGACCTTTTCCATTACCAGATCACGCTCTTTTTCCTTGCGCTTAACAGAGGCAACGAGAGGGTCATCCTGATCCAGATTTAAGGCAATGATCTCGGAATTGAAAGTCTCTTCGTAGGTCTTGTGAACTTGACTCTTTGGAGATACACGACCATTGTTAAAACGGCCCGGCGCCATCGACCGAGTCTTTCGGGTAGGCGACATGGCTATTTTACCAACGAAGCAATGTTGGAGTCGAGGTGCGAAGGCAAAGGGAGAATGCTGATTTTGTCAAGCAGTCGCAGATAATTAGCAAGGGTAGGACGCTAAGCCCACCCATGAGTAGAAAGGGGGCGTGGGCTTACAGCTATTGGAGATGGGATGGGTGAGGTGTATTGTTGTTGTTGTTGGAAGGACCGACCGGAAACTCCTTGGACGCAGGCGAAAAAGAATTGTAGACAAGAGCAAAACCCACCGACAATGCAACGATGAAGAACGGCGAGCAGAGCAGCACCTGGATGGAATGAATTGCAAGGAAAGAGTATTGGGTTATGCGGATGTGGGTGATGTTGGGTGGTGGTAAAGGTGAGGGGTCCAAAGAAATCTTCGAGGGTGACCTTTGTCGGCAACGGTCCCGACCAGCCTCCAGGTACGGATTCTTTCGAGCCCCACGATGGAAGGGCAACACAACAGGGATGAATGCACTTCTGCAAAGACAAATGAGTGAATTCGAAATGGTTCAACGATGGCTTGAAGTATATGTGGATTTTGCGAAATGTTGAAGGTACCAGACTTGCGCGGGTTTGACGAGTTCGCCTTGGCGTGACCAGTTCTGTCAAAAGGGAAGGAACGATGAACCAACTTGGTCTGCTAGGCCATCCCAACTTTTTGTCAGGTCTTACCAGGCATCGAGGTAACCCAAAGAGGAAGTCGTCATCCACCAAAGAACTTCAGGGAAATTCCAGAGCAATTCACGCAAGTCGGGTCCCAAACAATCATCATTAAATCTCTAGTCATTCAACATCACAGCACAATTATCAATGGGCAACGCGCCAACGTGCTCCCTTAGAAATGTTTAGATAGTAAGAGAGGGGCCATTCCTCAAATCCATCTCGTGTGTTTTTGAACTGACGATGCCTAGAGAATGGTGCTTCAAGAAACTAGTGTACCTGTTTGCTTGCAGTACAGACATTTGACTTGGATATTTCATGTGAATAGCCTAGAAACCGGAGAGGTTCCCAAAATTCTGCGAGGAAATCTACGTTGCCTTTTATTGCCTTTTAATTCCATAGTTCCCAACCCATCCGACGCTCCAAGCCAACATTTGCACTGGCAAAGAAAGCCGAAAGGCGCTACACTTGAGAGTGGAGACTACCCCTCACGGGCAGTAAATCACAATCTTGGCATCCGATATTTGCAGTATTTCGACTGCCTCGCTTGAGTTCCTCACTTGAGATGTTGTTCCATCTCGGTTGTGTGCCACGTGACAAAATCTCACATTTCCACCAACCCTGAAATTCCGTTTCTCAGCCATAACCGTATCGTGAATTATCAAAAAAGCACCCATATGACAGCCTGGCTTAACAATTCCTCGATAGCCATAGTAATTAACTGATCACTCACTCGAGCATCCGCTGTCGGTCGAGAATCACGTGACAGACTCTCCAATTTTCGCTCTCCAGAATTCCGGCCACACCAACATCAAAAATTATCAAACAACGCAGCCATCCAGCCGCCTAATTTGATAATTCCTTGGCGCCATGTCGTTCCTTCAGTAGTAAATTGCTTGCAAAGCAGGTCCTAGCTTCCAAAGAGGAAAATAGAGGTTCTGTGGCCTCCATTTTCAATCTTTGATGCAGTATCTCGCATTCCTCGGGCAATTCAACTCCTTGTATTATGTTTTCGAGACATTTTGAGGCTTCAGCTTTGATGTCGGTGGCATTCACTGTGTCTTTTCTGTGTCGCTCCTGCTTGTTTTGGGGGTTTTTGTGGCTTCTTTGCGGGGTGGCGTGGGATAATTCGTGGTGTTTTGGTGTGGTTTTGCAGAGGGTTTCCGCCTTGTGACCTGTATTATAGGAGTTTTGAGGGTATATTTGTGGTGTTGTACTTCATCTTTGAGAGTTTATTCATCGTATCGTGTACGAATATCGCAAAGTTTCGTGAGAATAGGATCGAGGAGGGAGGTTGCGGGAATTCTGCTAGTGCTCGTTTGATTTGCACCCGAAGATTTCAGAGAAGTCTTCCAACTTGTAACTAGTATTATGAGGGCTTCAAGCCTTGTTTCAACGTATTGTGCTTCGTCTTCGAGGGTATATTCATTGTATTTGCTTTTGCATTCGTGGAATTAGAGAGAAATAGGATCGAGCGAGGAGATCGCGGGATTTCTGCCGTTGTTCGTCCGATTCGTATGCATAAAATTTGTATTCGAGGCTTCGTTCTTCCGATTCTGTTAAAAAAGAAGTATTAGCATCTGTTCGTATTCAATTTGGAGGAGAGGAAGTCCTTGGGAATTCCCACCAGTGTGCTGATGTTTTTTAAAGTAGAAAATCAGATTATGACTTTGGGAAAGTGTGTGGGCCTTTCGAACCCCTATGTTGAGACTTCGATGCAGTTTGAGACATAATGTGCAATTTCCGTCGAAACGAGTGCAGGGTTCGTGTAAGTGTTTCGCTAATAGCCATTTCAAGTACTATGCACGTAGGAAAATCGAGAATTTGTACTCGAGAGCTCTTTTCGTCTTCCATCCAGTCCTTAAATCCTTCTTAGAGCTCGGACCACAAGTAATCACTCTCGTTGTATTCCTTTTGGTACTTCTTGGTTGCGTTAGTAATACGCTCCTCTAGATCCACTAGCGGCGTGCCGGTTGATCAACCAGGCATGTTGATGTTAAAGGAATTGAAATTGGAATTCTCATTTGAACTTGTTTAGCGTCGTTATTTGGGAAATTCGAAAGGACGGCAAGAGGGTTCGGTGAGAGGGGTAATTGGAGAAGGTGATGAATTTGATTGGAGGTTGCGGTGTTTTGGAAAGGGGGGTAAATAATTAATTCGTGGGTCTGGAAGACGCGCTCGGGGCAACAATTTTGCATCTTAGATTCTCTACAACTGTCCGAAGCAGAAAAATCGTCTCTTCTAGGCCTAGTCTCTTCCACATCTTTGGGTTAAGATGTTGGTCCAGGTCACCAGCGGGATTTCTGAAACTCCAATGTGAAACTTTGGCACATGAACGCGAATTGATAATCCACCAATTTTCAGTGAAGGACATCTTGAAGACTTTCCCTCTAGGGTTGAACAAACATAAGGACGAAAAATCGAGGACGGCCATGGCACTGGTCAACCGGGGGACCTTCTGCTTTTGAGGCTCCGCCTCTGAACAGCCTTGTGAGACACCCAGTATGTAGCACTAGCCATTTTGTTCAAAGAGGCGTTTTGTTGAAAGAGGAAGTTTTTGAAGTCTCGCCTTGCAAGATGCGGGTGTAGAAGGGCTCAAACAATCCGGTAACAGCCAGCAAATAGGAGGCTCTCGGCTGCAAAATCTCAAGCTTTTGGCAGCTGAGAATTTCTGTCAAATTTCAACATTGAATCCTGATATCCATCACAGCTATTATTCCAGGGAGAAGCGTGGCACCTTTGTTTCTCTGACAATGAGAGGATGTGTGGTCCTCCAACCTTAAGCGGGAGAAGTACTTAAAAGTCAAACTAAGTTTTTCGGGCATGGCAGTATCGGTGTCGTATGATTCTGATAAGCTGTCATGTTTGTTACATCGAGAGAAGCAGGGTGATTCTAGATTGAGGATTTTCTCGATAGTGGGAGAAGTACCCAGAATTGGAGCCTTTTGCATTCGGACAAGCCCCGTTTGGCTTCGACATGCCATTCTGTAATTTTTGCCGAGAAAAGAAGAAACTGTTGGACTTCGAACCTGCGAGGGGAAGCAGTATTGGAATGTCCTTTTATTCCAGAGCCGAGGGGGTGCCTAGAGGCTAGCTTTTCGTAATTAACAAGTTCTGTGAAACTTGATATGATATCCTTGCTGATTGTCGAGAGAACAAATCCATCAATTGTTTGTCGGGCAGGTTGAACATTTTAGCGGGGATACCATCAAATCCCAAGTCGTCGGAACCAGCGCAAGTTGAAAAATCAAGGTTTCGCATGATGAGTTCCACGGAACAATTACCAGACAAATTCTTGTCGGTGTATAACTGTCAGAGCTGTTTACAGGATTTGGCAGCCTACAAGCTCAAGAAGGAGACCCATTGAAACTCCGAGTCTAGTGACAGAACTCTTTGTCTCGATTCAAAGATAGAAGCAGCCCACTCAACCCTTCTGAAATGCGATCACTTGACTCGCGATCTCAACTGTTCATCGGATGAAGTCCTCGAATTCGTGGTTTGAGAGTCGGGAATTATGAATACCCCCGGTTCTCAAGAAGAGTTCTATAGTCGAGAAGAGCGAACTCAAGAAGCTCGTGGGAAAGTTGCTGTGTTTGTAAAGATGATTTGAATTTTATGGAGCCGCAGAGGCGAGAATCGTAAAGTTTAGTGAAGTGAGAAATCGAGAAACAAAAAAGTCGAGAATTCGAGGGCAGAACTCCAGTCTAGAGATAGTCAATCCGGCCTCCTGAATTTTAAGTCGTACCATCCAGCTTCCGACTCGCAGCTGTGCTGAAACTGTCTTCAATGGTAATAATTACTCGGATGTCGGTTGAGGGGTTGATTATGAATCCTTTCCAATACGTCGTATGACATCTGACTAGGTGGGAAAAGCAGAACAAGCGGTTGAGTCTTCGACTCGAGTAGCGCTCTTTTCATGTTGTACGAGGCACAAAGTTGAAGTGTTCACCTGCGAGATTTTGGGGGATTCGGGGAGTATGGGGATGGGACTGCGAAATTGAGGAAGTCTTCAGTTCTTCGGGGCCATTGTCGCCTTCAGGGCTCCTAGGAGGGGCGCAGAGATCAATTGGTGCCATTATCTGGTAGAAAAGGCCAGTGTATCAGTCTCTCTTTCGCTAAATTGGTAGAAGATGTCGTAGGGGTACGTACAAAAGTTCGAGGAATTGACGAATCCTTCAACTCTCAAATCTCCAGATACCCCTCATCCATCGAGTGAGGGTGGAAAGGTCACGACTTCGCATAACCCGCTAGAGAAATCGCATTAGTCTTCGATCTCGTAGTTTCTAAGGCAGACGAGTTCTTTGGCAGATTGCCGGCGAGGTTTAGAGGGATTAAATCGAAGACGGAAAATTGAGTATGCCCTCGACGTTGATTCGCGTTCAATCCTCAAGTAACCACCGCGGCATCGAAGTTCTGCGTATAAACGTCCCGTAAAATGTCTGGCATATTTCTGAATTCGCTTATCTCAATATCACGAGATGTTTCTGGATTCTTGCGATAGTTTTCTAGCCTTGCTAAAAGAGATAAACGTCGTGAAATATCAGGTTTCTAGGAGTTGAGGTTGCGACTTGTGCGTTGTTTCTGGTGGGGTGACTGGGAGGGCTGAAATCTGATCCATAACATTCGGACCGATTAACCAGTTAAAGTGGCTGTTGATTTCTGGTGACATCCGATATTACCCCTTTCAGTCACCTACCTCCTTTGCGATAACTTTGTTTTTGTTGCACATTGTCTGTAAGTGAATTTTGTAATTCATTCATCTTTTTGAAAAAACATCCCTTAGGCTTTAAAGCCTTACAAAGGCCAATCACTAGTATGCACACAGGGTTTTTACACCTAAACTTTAATCATGTGTTGCAACCCTGTCAGAACTAGCAAAAATTGACTATGTCGGATGAACAGCTGGAAAGAGGATAAATCAAGCGTTCGTCTCTATCTCCCTTGCATTCCTTTCCAAATTGTGTTTTTGTTACTCGAGCGAAGCTCGACTGTGTAAATTTGTGAGAAATCTCAGGAAAGGTGGTTCATTCGAGGATTTTGAATATCTCAACTGATTATTATCATCAACCCTTTGCAGGCATTCAAAAACCCTACTCGTGTTTGGTAATTTCAGGGTATAGAGTCAAATCATTGCACTCCCTGGTAACGTAGCTTTGGGGGAAAGAGAGAACACGAAAACACATTCATAATACTGAATCATCCTCTTGCACTTGCACGCCTTCGAGGACGGAGAACTCGTATACGAAAATTATAGCTCATGTGTACAATCAGGGTTAGGCGGTAAACATTTTTTCGAGTGAATGGAAAAATAGGCGTTTTATTAGTTAGGCAAGTAGAATTTTGCAGAAATAGAACAAATGGCAGGATATCAAGTGTAGGTTTCTTCGTTGCTTTCCAACAAAATATGAAATACTAGTGCTTACATTTTATTCCCCAATTATGGAATTGACCACTCATGTTACTTCTTTAAACTAGTAGGTAGCATATCTAGTAATCTTACCGGCTATATTCGATCGTTCGAAAATATTCAAATAAGGTTCCACGATTTTGAAAGAATAGAGTACTAGATATATACTATGTGTTTAAAATAATTAATCGAGAATTTTATTTAACTTAATAGTTCTCAAGACTAAGTGATTGATGGCATAATTGGTTAAAGTACCCTTATCGCGCATGTCTTTTGACTCCAAATAATCAACGAAATTACTCTCCGGCAAGAGATCCAAATCAGTGTTTCTTTCCAACGACAAATTCGAGTCCATTTTTCCCGAAATAGCCTAACTCCTGAATATGAATGTTTGTTGAAGACAAAGGAAGGCAGGAAGCCACAGACTGCAACAACCCTAATTATACACATTCACACAGAAGACGAGGAATAAATAAGGGCATTCCAAGCATTGAAGATTCTTCCAACTCTAAATATACCCAGCGGAAATAGTGAGTCCTGAATTGGCGGCTCAAACGTGACATAAACGTGACATGAAAAACGTGACATGAAAACGTGACATAAAAACGTGACATAAAAAGCGTGACCTGCTAAGATCTCAACGACTTTTATTCTATCTTCCGTGACGAATCTTTCCCTCAATATTTTCCATGAAAACCGCGAGAGCTTCGGATTTTCTAGATACACGGAGGCAAAATGCCCCACGCCCCGCATAGTCAATGAATGGCTAGCTCCACTGGGCTAGCTGCGCCACTGAATCACCTCCAAAATACAAGAGGAAGACAACGGGTAAAAGAAACCTCAGAACATTACCCTCAATTCAACAATGGCGCATGATGTTTACTGCGCCCTCTGCGCTGGTCCTCTTCGAGAGTGTGAGATTGCAAAGAAGTCTCGTGGTTCAGCCCTTCGTGCAGCTGCGTCAGAAGCCAGCGACGACGAGAAGGGCGATATTGATCTCGAAGATCAATTTCGAAACGACGATGCTTATTGGGGATATGATCCAGAAATTGCCGATGAAGAGTCGAGTCGCTGGACATCTACATTGCACGTTCTGGGATTCAACTCGGGTTCTGAGGGGACAAGCAAGTAAGTGATCGATACCTCTACTTTATGATATGCCAAGTTCCCTATCCATGATATACAAAGCAGCTCATACAAATCACTAGCGCGTACGTGAGTGGCCCAGGGACTTATTCAACTAATTTTGGTGAGGCAAATTTTGACCCGCCCGAGGACGACCCAAATTATCCTCAATACATCGGTGACGAGGGTCCCTGCTATTTTGAGTATGGAGATGCCAACACCGATAAAATATTATTTCCATTTCACTGGTGCTGCTACGAAATACTTGCCAGGGTTATAACTGGAACAGACGATGTTACTCAAATCGACAAGGACCTATTGTACCTTTCAATGCAGGGCTTAGTCGAATCAGGTCGGCAAAATCGTCTCTGTCTAAACTATGGTGACCCATCACCTGAGAGCGACCAATATTGGAAATCGAAACCCGGGGAAGAATATTTGGTGGCTCACCCAATGAAGCGAATTGATTCCACGTTCTTCTTGCCAATCAATTTCAAGACCTCATCATCCAGCCATGACCTCAGTCCACATGTTAGATATGATCCATTCACAGCCACTCCACTCGAAATCATCTACCAAATAGTGCACAGTCTCCCGCCCAAGTCTTTGATCAATATCATGAAAGCTTCCTGGTCAATAAATATAGCTTTACCGCAAGGCTCCAACTTTTGGCTTGAATATCTCAAGCGGAACATGCCATGGTTTTTTGAGTTGCATGAAAATTTGGAATCAATAGGAGCGAACACCATGGAAAGCCTACATGGAAAAGATATCAAAGGGTTGTTTCTCTGGGCTGACAAGATAAGCACACCAAAATTTGGGTTGTCGGGTTGGCGTATGGGGCTTGCGAATCGGAGACGTATATGGAAGACGTGCGAAGATCTAAAAGAAACATATATTTCCAAATGGAACAAAACGAACCAAGAGTACCACGAGCTTGGATTCATCGAAAGCATGATTCAAGCACGATCTGGCTGTTTAGCTATACCACTGGTTTCCTATCCAGTAGGAACCCGTGTACCAAATGTACAATATACTTCAGGAGCCATTGCGGAAAACATAACAAAATACTGGATTCGATCTTGGCCAGATTTATCTATGGAAAACCTCTTCGAGGTGTATTGGGATACCGATGGGATCATGGTAGGAATCTCCCTTACAACAGATGGCGAAGTTCGACAGTTTGGAGAAGGTGGTTGCAACGTAGAGTTTTCAAGGGAATCTCTTGTCATCGATGAATCGGATTGGATCACTGGTCTCATTCTTCATATTCCACGAGTAGAATTATGTGACTACAGTTGTAGTTCAACTTGGACTTCTGTCAAGGGCCTCACGGTTAGCTTAGCCACCTTTTCTCTTCTCAAATGGCCATATTGCTGACGGCTAATAGGTCATCCATCAATCCGGAATAAAGTCTCAATTGGGCGTTACAGACAAAAATTACATGAAAAGGCCCTTGCTGGT
This sequence comes from Hymenoscyphus fructigenus, assembly GCA_001414455.1. Lineage (NCBI taxonomy): Eukaryota > Fungi > Ascomycota > Leotiomycetes > Helotiales > Helotiaceae > Hymenoscyphus > Hymenoscyphus fructigenus. The sequence continues at coordinate 91,326 of LKUV01000126.1, read as the reverse complement.
ATCACCTGGATCGTACATTGTTGGGTTGAGAGGTCAAAGCGGTGTAAGTGATATTCCTTCTCTATGAGACGGACTTCTAACTGCTACAGCCATCTCCAGCGACAACTGATTCAGACAACACGGGGACAAATACCATCAATCGTATTGGCCTCCTTCAAGCTGACCGCCCAAATCTAGATGATTATTCTTTTATCGACGAAGACGAGGACTTTGCCATTAGTTTCCCAGAGTCCGAACAAGATTTTGAGAAATATCTTTGGAGAGATGACTGTAGTAGCATCTTGGGCAGAGCAATATGGGAGCAACCACGTCTTCGACAAGTTGATAAACCAGAAATAGTTTCCGAGGTGGCTCACCCGGACATGATTCCACACGAAGCTCTAATATGGGCGAAAGATAAGCACGAACTCCGGAGCCTTAAACGTATATCTGCATATATCATTCCAGGCGATTGTATGCGTTCTGCGAGGGATGGAGAAGGAACCACTTTTAGAGATCCCCAACTCTGTGGTCTCAAAGCCGAATTTCATAATGGAATTCTACCACGAGTCATTGGTGCAAGCGACAAAGAAGGCAGAACTGGCGAGCGGAAGGGAGACTATAGCCATTTTAATATCAATGGACCAAATGGAGAGTTTGTGGATAACGTCTGTATCGATGAGTATTCCGCTGTGAGGGTAAATTTTCCCCGCAATAAAGGCAAAATTCAAGGACTAATCAGGAGTATATTTAGCTCCATACAAACAATGGGCGGGAGATAATCTGGGCGCTGCCCAGATATAACGAGCACAAGTTCTCCACTTGGACCCCTCTTGAAAAAGAGGAAGATGAGACTGTTATTGGTCTACTTATGACCTTTGCTAAAGGCTGCAACTACATTGACAAAAACCATCGCGTAAGTGCCTTACCCTTTTCCTTCGTTGCGCAGTAAGTCGGGTCTAACTGTGCAACAACAGAATACCTCGTCAACTTCTATAGTGGCGTTATTAATGCCGCTTGGGGACAGTCAAGAAAATCAAGAGAATCAAGAGAATGGAGACACGACTGCGTCTCTCTCTTAGATTCTTTATTTCCTTAACTGGGAGACGGAAACAAGATGTAGATATGTAACGGGCCATAACTTCGATCAAATCGCTGTTATAGGGTTTGTAGGAATGAGTTGTTATGCGCTCCCTAGTCATGCAAATCCTCCACCCCCCTTTCCCTCTCGCTGTTTCTATGATGCATTTACAAGCATTCATTGACGAGATTTGCCACTTGTGCAAATAATTAAGTCTCTTACTAGACGAAGGTAGCATTATTTTTCAAGAATTTTAGTTTCAAGGTCACTTTCCTGCCTCACGGTCATTCAAATGCAATCTTAGTGAGTGAAAAGAATAAGATAGTATGTATTTGACAGCAGACAAGGAATCGACAACAAGAGTAGCTAGTGTTATTTGGCCAAGTAAATGGTAACGTGTTTCAAGGTAAATATTAGTATTCAGTGAGAAGTAAACACTTGAAACCCTCTTGCGATGGACGTCAAAAGTAAAAATTGTTCTAAGTGTTTGGAACAATGAAGTTCAATTGTACTAAATTATTAGGTAATTGAAGTTGGAATTTACTGTCACTTTTGATGTCCACCGCGAGGCCCTTTAAAATATCTGGCTTCTTGATTTCTCAACTTGCCTTCGTTGGATTGGGATCATTGGGACTTGCTTTCTTTCTGAATATTTTGTGTGTTCGCCGCTGGATAGATGAAGTGAGATATTGCACTCTTGCCCTAAAGTTCCAAATGAAATTACAACAACTCAACTTCTGTCAACCATTCACTTACCGAGATGTTACATGAGAATGGGGTACTTCTAATAAGGCGCTAGAAACATTATGGACTCTTCAAATCGGAAATTCGCAATGCATTTGCTTCGGAAAACTACCTTTAAATCCCACATTTCATCAAGGGTGATATATCTCATAATAACAGCTATTCCTAATGTTGAGAGAGAAAGTTTCACTTCTACGAAATGGACCTTAAGCGAGAGGCTATTTAATCCGCCTCCTCGTGCTATTCACTCTATTCCAACAAACTCAAGTTGGTTTGTTGATGATTCTTCAGGTTGGGAACCGCAAATAGAATCTGATTCAGTCATCATAAAAAGAATTCGACAGCATGAAATCAATCGACAGTAAAAACGCCTCACTTAGTTTTGTACAAGTTCCAAAACAATATTCTTAGGGGGCTCCTACTCGCTGAGAGTGGACGTGTGATGAAATTCCAATAATAGCTTTCACAAACAAGTAGTCCATCAAGTTTGGAGGTGCCGCTGCAGCATCTGGCTTCTTCTTTTCATACCATATGCTTCCTATTGTCTCATTAGCACGTTGATTTTATATAATTGACATACTCAAATGCTTTGAAGTGGACTTGCATTCCAACAAATACGAGAATCTAACATCACACATGCTCATGAACCTTTTGTTTCAGGGTACTTTAAATTATTCTAAATATTTGAAGAAAGTGAAAAAGAAACTCTTCGAGATTTCTCGCATTTCAAAAGTGTAACAGCTTATTTTCAACTACCCCTATTTATCTGTTGCAATTAGCAGAAGAAACAAAATCCTTCACCCCTGTTCATTATTCTCTGTTAGATTATCTCATTAGCACAATCCCACATAGAGAAGTTTAACACCCGTATTCTACACATTTATTAGTGTTGAGTTGGGAAGGTCCCCAGTACTGTAGGTCATGGAGAATTGATTGATTTGTGTAGGTAGTTATCTAAGGTCTATATATAAGGAGTGAATGATGATTACATAAGTGACATCATAATGAATGAATAATATAATGGCGATATAATGATGATATAATGGATCTAGCACAAAACAAGTGATCATACTAGCTGATCAACATAGCAGATAAAATAGCCGATGAAGTGGTAAATCAAACAATAGATCATTATGGAAATAAATAATGAGAAAAGTCATGTGATGTTATGAATCCAGCACAACAATTAGCGATCAACATTTTCTCTCCAAGTCCTTCTTTGGTGTGAGCATAAGTTAACACAACTGAATTGAACATAATTGAGATCTTCGAGCTTAATAGCTGCTGCGGTTTCTTTTTGTAGCGGGGTAGCGGGCTACAGGTAATAGAGTAAAGTACTTCTGTTTGGGATTTTTTTGATTCAAAAGTATATTAGGTTCGTCGAGAGATAAGCTTTTTCGTTTTAATTGCCTTGTATTATCCATCACGTTTCCCATTTTTCCAGTGTAGATTGATTTACTTTACTACTAGTCAGTGGATATATACTTAATCGGCGTGGGGTGTTCAGGGGTAGTGCCGAGTATTACCCGTGGGCTCTAAACTGCAGCCTCACATTTGCAGGTATATTTTCCTTCTTGGAGTTACAACTACCATGTGAAAAAGACCAAAGCGACAAGCTCCAGTAGTCGAACACGAATATCTCACGCTGTCACAATGAGTTCCACAAAGGACGGGCTTCTCGCCGTGATGTCTTTCCCGCCAGACCATTCGTTGGCATACTCAATCGCATGTGTTATTGCCGGGTTACTTCCAAGATACCAATATCAACCGCTGAAAAGAGGAGAGATTCGGTATTTAGAGCTATTACCTGGTGAACTAGGTGACCCCGTCTCTTGTCAACTTCATCACAAAGACGCCAAAGTACCATGGACTTACCAGGCAGTCTCGTATGTCTGGGGTACCGAACCTCATGATCATCCGATAGTGGTCGGAGGGGGAAGCCATTTTATCACACCAAACCTCGAAGCTGCTTTGAAAGAATTCAGAGCGCGTGGTTGCTGCCATCTCTGGATTGATGCTATCTGTATTGATCAAAAGAATGTACAAGAGCGGAATGAACAAATTAGATTGATGGCGGGGATCTACAGCAATTGCAAAGAGCTATTTGTCTGGCTTGGCATAGGAAATGAGCAAACTGATGTTGCTATGGATAAAATCGAAGAGTTGGAATTTTCCAGAATCAGCTACCGCAGTTGGCACTTTGAGATGAAACTAGGGGAAGCAGTTGCTTGTTTGTTGAAAAGACCTTGGTTTCGTCGGGCTTGGGTTGTACAGGAGTATGTTCTGGGTAATCGTCAAGATGTACACTTTTTTGCTGGAAGTAAAATGCTCTCTCATTCGGCAATGCTATCCTTCAGCAGATTACAAATAGGTGGATGGAAGATGCTCAGGAAAGACTTTGGCAATTTTGATGAGCTGATAGATGATCTGCATTATCTAAATTACTTTTTGTCAACCGGAGGAGCAGTCAACAGTATCCTCGGCATCAAAACCAACACTCCGTCAAAACCATTGTACAAGAAATACGGGCCAAGAACAATGGAGTTCTGGCTCGAAAACTCACGATTGGTAGCATCAACGAATCCAAGAGACAAAGTCTACTCTCTGCTGGGCATTGTGGATGAGATCAACAAGATCAGCCATATTCCTCTGTACCAACCCGATGAGCTCATATACGACTACGAAGCAACAGTGGAAGATATTTACTCCAGTATCGTCCGGGCTATCGTTTGTGGAACTCGACGGCTTAATGTTCTTCTGTACTGTTCTAAACCAGGACCACTGGTCAGCAGAACATGGACTCCAGATTGGACAGCGAGTATGAAAAAGAACTTTTACTACATCGCTCACTTCTCTTTGTTGAACAGGTGGTCATTCAAAGCGTCTGGCGATCTCGACTGTATTGTTAGTTTCAGCAAAGATTTGAAAACTTTAACTGCACGAGGCCTAAGTTTAGGTGTAATCTCCATAATCCAGCCGGTGATTGTCAACGGTAAACTTTGGAAAGAATTCAAACGTACACTCTGGCGGAACTTCCAACTGATGCAAAAACAAGGAACATATGGAAGTGACAAGGAGAGGAAACTTGCCCTGGCCCGAACTCTTATGATTGCACGATATAATGTATGGATAGAGTCTGCAGAAAAATCGAATAAAGAACCTGATAACCCAAAGTTTGGCAAAGGGAGGGCTGATGATAACACCCAAAGATTGGTAGATGGAATAGTAAGCAATTTTCTTATATTTGTTTTTCACGTTTCTGACAATCTTCTAGAATATAGTCAGTTTAGTTAAACCAAGGGCATCTTTTTTTCCGAAAGGTAAGGATCAAGAAGCTTGGCGATTTGACTGGTCTTCGACCAGGCTTCTAAGTTCACTGCTATATATGATGAAGCACAATCTACCACTTCTTTTCACAGACCAGGGACACGTCTGTACGATGTGCCGTCCCGATGAAGTAAAGGTTGGAGATATCGTTTGTGTGCTCCTCGGTTGCCCTATCCCGATGGTCTTGAGACGAGTTGAGGATCATTATATACTCATTGGCGATATATATGTTGATGGAGTCATGTACGGAGAGGAAATTAAGCAGCTTAACGAAGGGAAAAAGCAGCTACAAGACTTTGTGTTGCATTGATTACGGTGAGCTGTCAGCAATATTTTTGGATTTTAGTCAGGTTTAAAGAGAATACCAGAGCCTTCTCTCTTCATTAATTAGTGAAGAGTAGAATAGTGATACCACCAATGGTTGCAGGAATTCGTGACTATAGCCCTCTCTCGCCTTCCTTTATACAATTGTCCTTAAAAATTATAGGAGAATAACAAAAATATAAATATAATTGTTCTCGTCGTTTAGGACAATGAGAGTCATTTTCCCAGTCTTAGTCGAACAATCGAGCAGGTAGACTAGAGGATTCTACTCTTAGTCAGTTACGAATTCCTGCACCCCCCGGTGCTACTATCAAGAGCATCGACCAAAATCGGCCTTCCTGATATCACGATGGCCCAACAACAAATAAAAAGTAACGTATCGATCAGCGTACTTATCGTTCCTACAACAGCCAACGAAGAACTCCAAACTAAATTTCCCTTTTCAGGAATACTTTAAAATCTAAAGGACAGGAGAGGGAAAAGTCGACAAAGAATCGACAACAAATACAATCCTCAAAAATCAAAGCATGTCTAGAATCCTTGCGGTACCGAAATACCCCACTCAACAAGATCATGTTCTCCTCAAAACAAGGATAGACTCACTAGCTCTCGCAATCGTATGCTGCATTGTCAATGAACAAGTAGCCCCTTCTTGCAAGGTTTCGTTATTATTTGTTTTCTCCGTACTTCTGGTTTACGCTCTAATAAATAGGTTCATGAAATTCATCATCAGCCCCTTGCCATTTTCTGAACTTAGGTTGTTGGGCCTCAAGGGGGTCAAGAGATACTACATCAAATTCTCCTTCCTCTAAGAAAATAAGTACGATATGAGGTTAAAGCTTCTGGCGGAGCAAAAGAAACCTCCTCCTTCTATTCTGTGAATTAACTCCTCTCTTAAAATCCATACCCCATACTCATCCCTACACCCACAGATCCCCTCCAACTTCCAAAATATATCAACCCTCGACCCTCAAAACTCGAAAATAAAACCATTCTCTCTGACAAGCAACCCTCCACTACCATTTGCAAGCAGAACCGCAGCCTGTCACGACGGAGATCTCGAAAGTCATTTAATCACACGACACCATCTTCTTTCCGCCACTCCCATCATTTTCCTATTTCTCGTCTCTAGCCCCTTCTCCTCCCATCCCTTCTTGATTCAAAGAATTGAATGGGGCGAATGAAACAAAATAATTCGACAATCGTTAATAAAACGAGAACAGACACTCCTTCATATGTATGTACAACAAAGATTCTTCGAAGAGAGAGCATAAAGTAAGCCAAAACTCATCAGAAGAAATTCCTACTACGAAGATGATAATTTACCTAGTACCACACTCAATGAGTGTTTTTGGTCTCTCAGCCGGAAGGACTTTCCGAATAGAGACCTTTATTGCAATAGAGTGAAAATAAAAATGAGCGAAAAGAATGTGCCAGCCTCGGGTATAGCCTAAATCTACTAGAATTGGAGCATTTACTATCGATTTACAAATCGCTGTCGAAGCTAAATTGCTCTTTTGGGATATTTACTTAACAAAGATGGTGGGCATATAGATTTCAACAGAAACTTCTGTTGTGAGCTCAAAATTCACCTCACAAGACGAAGATGTACTGATTGCTACGATTGATGCCACTAGAACAACACAAGTGTTGTTCCATGTACTCTTCATTCGGCTTAGAGTAGGAATCTAAAGCTATAACCCGTAATTTATCGGCAAGAAAATAGTGGGAATAGAATGAATGTCGAGATGATTCAAAATAAAGAACTAAGATGCTTGTAACATGTTTTCCTAACGCTTCATGTAGAAATATGATTCAACCACGTTAAATAAAAGAGAAAGACAAGGGATCGGAATTGGAAATGGAGTTTTTGGCATTTTCCAACGGTCTTTATTCTTTTTAAAATAAATATCACCCATCGTAGTATACAGACTACACTAAGGTACAGTTCCCAAATTCTTTTTGAAGATTCATGGAGTGCTCCTCCCGTGTCCCAGGTAACAGAAAACAACTGTCCCAACTTGTTGGGAACAATCTCAAGGTAACTGTTTTTTTTTAAAGACGTGGTGAGATATTTTGAGGTTAGATAGGCAGTGAAAAGAACCGGAATGAAGGACTTACTGTCGAGTATTAATTTACCGTTGAAATTGAACAAGTTGTCACGGTAGACAGAGAGGAGAAAAAAAAAAGAATTACTTTCTAAAATTGGAATTAATAGATTCTGGTAGATATTCAAATCCCTCTCTTTTCTTGGAGCAAGTGCTCGTTTCCCGCAACTCTTACATAGGCGAGGGGAATATTTCTCGATGGAGAAATGTTTTTCCTATTCGGCCGCTTTTATGCTTCCCTCCGGAAATATTTTTCTTTGTGCATTTCAGGTTCGGATGAACAAAGAGAAGAGATGGGTTGAAGGTGTCTCTGAGATGTGATCTAATGCTAAAAGTAAAGTAAGCACCTATATACTTGTAATATTCCAAACCAGCCCAAATTGGAATTGATGAAAAGACAAGCGAGTCTAGTATTAAAAGAAGATTCTATCCAAATGTACTTTGAATCCTCTTACAGATCAAACCCCAGCAGCAATTGGTATAAATATATCAAAATATAATCGCAATATCCATTTGAAGCCAATGGAAAAAACCCGTTTCTGGAGAAAGACAAACCCAAAGACTTCGCAACCAAAGTGGGAAATGAGCAGCAAAACAAGAGGCTGCTGCTCGACGTACCTGTTTCTTTATACAGAATACATCCTTCCACTCCCAAAAATAAAACAAAAAAACGAAAGAAAGAGATTAGACAAGGGCTTTTATTTCGACAGCAAGAAACATATTTTAGAACTCATCTAGACATTCTCGAGGCATGCTTATGCTTTTCTCGAACAAACTCCTGTGTTGGCCTGGTTTGCACCAAGCGTATCTTCCTCATCAGTAAAGAGCAATTTTAGGGAAAGCGAGAACGAGGAATCGTCTTCCAACTTTGCAATGTCTAGATTTATGCATAATTTGGTTTTCGATCTATATGGAATTATATCGAGTAGAAAGGCATACATAACAGCTCTCAAAGACATCCCAATTCCCATCAATTTCAATTTTACGAAGAAAACAACACCTCTTATGAGAGACGGAAATAAACTAGGAACAGCAGACTGTGATGCTATCAGAAGGAAGAAAACATCAAGAGCGGAAGAAGGAAACTTACAAAATTACTGTCTTGAACTAATATTCAAGGTGAGCCAAACAAACATATATCCACAGCAACCTCCGTGAGATTTTCACATGTCATCATCTGGCGGAAACCACGAGGTGAAGATTGAATAATTAGTCCTTGGCCTGAGTGCCATAGAGTATCAAAACTGTTTCAAATCCAAAGCGAATAGGCGAAAGAGAGAAAGAGAATGGAGAATAGAATATATTTCGACAGTAATTGAAAAGTTTCTTTTTTCAAGATGCACTCAAGTCTAGTATTTAGAAACACCGAGAGAAGAGCTTTCCTTTTAGTAGTATGTAGTCCGTCATCAGCTATCTTCCCCAATCAAGTCCTACTTCCGGTGACAAGATCCCAACATGTGCCCCTATGTAGTAGTAGGTTTGTCGAAGAACGCCTCTTTCAGGTTACCTCGAGCTTTATATTGCTACCGTCAGAATTTCACAAGAAGCTTGGGGATACCAGACTTAGGGACCAAGAGTCATGATATATAAAAAGCTCCGATGAAAAAAAACTAAACGTATTGATTTTACTCGAGTATCCTCCGTAGGAAATCTCTGAATGAGAAGGGAGTTCTTGGAAGATAGAAACAAAGTCATTGAAGAAACTTGACCTCCTCAATTCCTCCCATCTCACCCAAACTCTATAACTCAAACCCTCCTCGCAGAAGACCCAACGCAGAGCTGAAAAAGAAAATCAATAAACCAACCACCAAACCAAGCCCATCCCCTCACCGAGTATGTGCACTAGCAACTCAGCTCAGCCTCAAAATTTAGTTCCAAACTTTGGCAACACAAGCCACAACGCCACAAGCGCCCCTCCAAACCCCCTCCATTTCACCCCTCCAACCACCCCGCGGCAAACACCGTAAACGACCAAGCCCCTCTCATCCATATATTATAATCACAACATAATCATAACATAAAAAGATACGGCAGGGAAATAACTTCATTTGCAATAGAGGGAGGAAAAGGAAAATTACCCACGGTGGCAAAAGCCGAACACAAGACTTCGATAGGGTAACGATGCATGTCCCATCTCAAACACGCCAAGGATCCGATGTGCATCCTTCGTATTTCTCCACCTTGCACCTTGGGATTTTAGAAATTAAGAGGGGATTAGGAGGGGATTAGGAGGGATTGGGGGAGAAAGATTTGATAAGGCATTGTGATGGTAATTAAGTGAGAAGGAGGGGGAGGGGTGGAAAGTTTAAATATTTTTAGGTCCGTGAAAGGAAGGGTGAGTGTGAATGGGAGAGGAGAGGAGAGGAGAGGAGAGGGAGGGACGTGAATGTCAGAAGGGAGCTCCCTTCTGACTGTCCCTGGACACGATTGATCTTCATCCTCCCCTCTTGAATACGCAAGAATGGACAATCGAAATCCCTTCAACCCCACAGATAAGCAAAGAGAAAAATCATCATCATGACGGTCCCTCGGGTCCTCATTAAAAGATCACCAATATCAAATCTCCGCCCTTGACAACCCCGCAATTTTGAGGAGGGGCTCTCTTCATTTAATTATACAAATTTTATCCTGCCTCCTGTGCCTCCCACCGTAAGGTAAAAATTTCAAGGTAAGCACAAGGGTGCAATCGGGTTAATTCAATCATCGTGTGGTTATCTGTGCAGACGAGGGAAGAGATGAGACATTTCCTGAAACCGTATCCCCTTTCCCCTAATTTCCTAATGGGGAATGTTAGGGCTTAGTAGCCGACCGAGACATTTGATTCATTTCGGTTGGAATCTCTTGGTTACCAATGTGATGAGAATGAGATCGCGAGGATTGCTGGTGTTGATGAGGAAACAATTGTGAATGTGCTATTCCCTGCGCATCTTCTGAACTCGATGTGATGGTAACGTTGAATTTGGCTTTAAGCTGCAGAATCAAAGCCTAGAATAGTGGACTTTGGTGGAGAGACGGAGAGATGGAGAGATGGATGGAGACCTCCGTACTCGGAATCTACCTACCGAATTTTTTGCCCCTCCAAGCGCGCAATACGATGATTTTCTGGTCGTGTGAAGATATATTCCCACCAACACGAGCAAAAAATTGTCATTCGGTGAAGAAGTCAATTTTTCATCTCTTTTGTCAACCTGACTAAACAAGTGTTGTTCTAGAAATATCCCTCGTGTTGCGGTGGCTCGCACATCGTGTTGCTAAGAATACACAGCCCAAATCTGACAAGCCCGCTAGTGATGGCTACCCTAAACTGAGACCCCAGCCATTTCTACGTTCGCCAACAACGCCTTTGCGCCCGAATGCGGAAATCTCGTGTCGTGATGTCGGATCGATGTCGTGCACATCGACAATCTACCAGATGATGCTGTGGCCACCGTATGGTACGAGGGTAGATAACACCAGGAAAGTCGAAGAAATCCGCCAGGAGTTGTCAATGTCGCTGGCGGGCCCGAAAATCCGAAGCTCGGTGACTCCACTGCCCCCCTCAATATTCCCCTTCTGGGGAGGCTGGAACGACCATGTAGCCTGGTCAACGGGTTGGTGACCACTAAGGCTGCAGATGGGAGAAAGTGGAGCGCTCTGGAGAGACGTCTGTTTCACCGGCACTGGTCGCTGTTCCATAGAGCGAGTCTGTTACCTACTGACACCACCAATTTCAGCCCAGAAAGCCAAGAGGGGAGGAATATAGGGAGGCGATGAGTAGTGGCGGTATGTCATGATGTGTGCGCGCTAACTAATGCCACGATGAGCTGTACGTACTGAGGAGCAAAGGATGAAGGTTACGGAAGTTGAGATGATCTCCCCTCGGTGTTGTGCTTCCTACAGGACTCTAGTGACCCGTAAACCTTACTCGTGGAGCCTGTACCCTCCCCAAGAGACCCTTCGTACCTGCGTCAAGAGCTAAATTCGATCACTGAAGATTGGGAATGAAGCCTGAAGTGCAGGTGTCATGTGCGCTTGACTGCTTGCGGTGGGTTACCTAGGGCGATCATCTTCAGGGTCCTCCAGCCCCCCTGTTTTTAACCTTTGCCCACAAACACGAGAAACTCTATTGCCCTTCGGGGTAAGCGGGCGTGATTTGGCGTAGAGCACGAACGATGAATGGATGATTTTCCCAATAAAGGTGGAGACGTGGCTTGAAAACCCCCCTTGATTGGTTGAGCGACACGCTGGCTGAGACTCCTTGTCGTTGCTGGGGGGTCTCCAAGGCTGTGCTAATTGTATGGGGCACAGTCAGGAACAGGCCTCCTTTTTTGCTTATTAGCGGTCTCGCCCTCCGCCTTGACTCTCCTGACCCATTTAAACACTCCTCCTCATCCCATCCTCAAAAATATCTCTCCCTCTGCAATCTGATTTCCTACTTTTTAATACTCACACACACATTCGAATCACTGAAGGATACCACACTCGTTTAGGTGCCTCGAATCTTCCTGTACTTACTACCTACAACACAAAACAACACGAAACACTTGTCCTTACATCAACACCACATAGAATACACAGCGAATACAAACGCGCAACCTTCAAAATGCGTTACTCTCTTTCCGCCGCCGCGGTCCTCTTCCTCTCTGGACTCGCATCCGCACAAACCTTCACAGACTGCGATCCTACCAAGAAGAGTATGTTCCCCCCCAAATCTCACCTACCTCATCAAGCACTGCTAACAAACACCACAGCATGTCCTTCCAACCCAGGTCTCGGAGGATCATCCACCACAGATTTCACAAAGGGTGCTAGCAAAGACTGGACATTAGCGGATGGAACAACCATGAGTTACGATCCAACCAACGGAGCCGTCTTCGAGATCAAGACCAAGACAAACGCCCCAACCGTCGCCTTCTCAAAATACATCATGTTCGGAAAGGTCAGCGTCACCATGCAAGCCGCCCCAGGTGCCGGTATCGTCAGCTCCTTCATCCTAGAATCCGCCGATTTGGACGAGATTGATTGGGAGTGGATCGGATCTGTCGATACCGAGGCGCAATCCAACTTCTTCGGAAAGGGCGACACCACAACCTACGACCGTGGAAAGGTTCACGCCATGTCCGGAGCCGTCTCTGGTTTCCACACCTATGAAATCGACTGGAACAAAGACAGCACCACCTGGTCCATCGACGGAAAGGTTGTTCGAACACTTGCATACTCCGACCCAGTCGCCCATGCAGGAGCCAACTACCCACAAACACCAATGAAGGTCAAGATGGGCTCCTGGGTTGGATGTGCTGATGCCGCCGCCGCTGCGGATCCAAAGACCAAGGGTACATGCGAGTGGGCCAAGGGACCAGCCGATTTCTCCAAGGCTCCTCTCAACATGTATGTCAAGTCTGTTACCATCCAAGATTACGGATGTGGCGGAGACTACACCTACAGCGACATGACCGGTTCCTACCAATCCATCAAGTCATCTGGAAAGTGTGATGGAAAGGCCAACACCGATGTCTCCTCCTCCGCCAAGGTTCCCCAAATCACCGCCGGCGACCAAGTTTCAAGCGGTTCCGTCAAGGCCACTGGAAGCGCATCTGCTTCTGCATCCACCTCAGCATCCGGCTCAGCATCTGCTTCCGCAACTGCATCTTCCACTGGAACCGGTGGTGTCTTCGCCACTGCCTCCCCAAGCTCCAACGGATCTTCCCCAGCTGCAACTGGCGGATCTGCCGCGAACGGATCCAATGGATCTAACCAAACTACCCTCGCAACCACCTCAGCTAAGCCAACTGCCACCGGCTCTGGTGCGGCTGCGAGCAACACCTCTTCAGCCGGAAACGCTGTTAAGCCTTCCAAGTATGGAGCTATCGATGTTGCCGTCATGGCTCTCGGTCTTGGTCTTGGATACCTTGTCATGTAAATCTTTTGATACCAGCCACTATCTTTTTTCTATCTCATATCTTCTGAATAGAAAGATTTTTTTTTTAATCATGTTCCTGGAAAATTCAAAATCTTTGCATGCATGACTTGGGAATTCTGGGGTTGGGGGGGTTTTGTATTTTATATATTTTTGTTGATATCCTTGGGAGCGCTTGAACCTTGTTTTACAAAGCGGATTTGGGGTGTTTGTAGAGTAGAGGGTATCAAGTTGAGCTTTGCATCTGCATGGAGTTTTTTTGTTATGGCATTTTAAGATGAAATGAACCGGATCGACCTATCGAAGGCATGGGGGGAATACTGAAATGGGTTTCGGCTAGAGAGACTTTAATACAAATGAGATTTTTACTAAATTACTTTACCTTGGTCTTTTGCCTGCTGTGATTCCAGTTCGTAGATACTGACGTGCTTTACACCACCGAGGTAGGAAGGTCTATTACCCCACAGACTTACATTATCCCCCCACGCAAGACTAATTGCTGTTTCTTCTCTTACGCAACGATCTAAGGGGTATAAATTTTCTTTTCCGGTGCCTTTTTTTCGGAGGGATATCACAAGTGTATATTGGCGCGACTGGATCACTGGGCTGGATGTGAATGTCCCAGTGGAGGGTCATTATCAGATACTTTCCAACTCGATGGCTTTCTTCTTGTTTTTCTTGTGTTTTTTTTTTTGGCGCCTCTTGTCTGGGAAATTGAGAGGGTGTTTTTTTTTTTTGGGAGATGGATGGGGGTTGTTGTCGAATCCTCAGCTGTTGTCGAGATGTTTGTTCTTCGTTTTGGTGGCCTGGGAAGCACTCGAAGGAGGGGTATGAGTGAGTGAGATTTTGGGGTTGGGGTGTGTAGGGTGGAGATATGAAAGGGTGTTTGAGGGTGTAGTGGGCTGTCAGAGGGGAGTTTTCCTGTTTGAGGGGTAGGGGAAGGAATGACCGGGTTTATCCCATTGTTCGGCATGTGATGGGATGTTTCTGGGGAGGGGAGAGGGAGGTTTTATTGCTGGGAGGGAATGTTTATTGGGGGTTTGATGTATTTTGTCTTTGGTGTGAGGGGGTTTAATTTGTGAAAGATGTCGTGGTTTCTTGGTACTTGAGCTATGTTTGTAGGAATGGAAATATTCTTTGAAGGGTTTTGGGGGAATAAGTGTTGAAGATCTTGTCGGAAATAATGATTGCCCTCATGATAGACTGTTTTGTAAGATAAGATGGAAAGTTTATAAGTGCTGGGTGGATGTCTGCTTCTCTTACTTCGGCTGGTTGCTTTTTTTTATTGGCTGTAGCAGAGTGTTTTGGTGGAATGTATGGTGAGGCGCGCAGACATACTCTGATGGGGAGGGAACAACTTGTGCTCATGATTGGGGTACGATGGTTCGAGGAGAAGACTTATGCTTGTAAAGCTGAGTTGGAGACCTGGAAGTGAGAATTGGTGTTTACCGGGTTAGAAGAAAGATGGGATGTGGAAAATCCGCTACGGGCAGTGGTTTTGGGGGACAAAATACTAGAATCTGAGGAGTAGGGTGGTTTGTTGTCGTTTTTTAAAGTATTGTCGAATTCTTACTTTTCGTTTACTTCTTTCTTCTCATTCTGGGTGGGAATAGACTGGAGAGGGCTGGGCAAGCTGAAAGGAAGAAGGATGGGTGTTGAGGTAGTGATTGGTTGAGGGAACTTTTGCTGTGTTGAGTTGGGAGAAAGACACATGTGTAAACTTTATAACCATGTGGCCTTGTGGTTGACTTTCTGGGGAATGGAGGGAGGTTCCTTTTATGGTTTGGTGTTCGGTGTTAAAGAGAAGGGATGTCGGAGGTAGGTTGGGGGTGAGTGAAGGAGTGAGGGGGTATTCGTTATTTGACGAGAATGCATATCAAATCCTAAAATGAAATTGAAATTAACTTTCACTGGTAGAACGCTCTTTAAAATCTGGTCTAGTCTTGATGGAAAGTTCTTTTTCTGGAATAAGCTTCGAGACCCAACTTTGGTTTTTTCATATTTTCGGATGGTTGGCTGTTTTCTTCTTCTTGGGCCTTGTGTGTACTTTTGTTGCTTTTGGGGAAATTTTTGAGGATCAGAGTTGGTATTCTTTGCTGCTTTTTCAAAGGGTCTGCTATGCCAGCACGCAGCGGAGGCTTTTGTAGGCACTTTGAAAATTACCGTCAAATTTCTATGTTTCATTCTGCTCGTTTAATTCGTAAAACCAAGAAGGAACAGGAGGACGAGACCTGGAGACGAGGGATGGAAACATGGGGAGAGTGGCGGAAAGAGGATTGTGTTATGAGATTAAACAACTTCCGAGATCCCCATCGTAACAGGCTGCGGTTTTTCTTCGCAAATGGTAGTGGGGGAAATTGCTTGTTGATGAAGGGGCGTTTATTTCTGAGTTCTGGGGGTCGGAGGTTGATGTATCTTGGAAGTGGGAGGGTTCTTGTGGGTGTGGGTGTCAGTAGCGAGGTTTGTGGTATGGAATTTAAGAGAGGAGTTTTTCACAGAATATAAGGAGGGCTTTTCACTTTGCTAGAAGGTTTAACCTCCCTTCCTCGTCTATTGCTTTTAAAGGTACATCGTTTTTACTTTTTAAGAGGAGAGTTTAGTGAAGTAGTTTTTTGTCCAAATTCCGCGGCTCAACTGATGAAGTGTAGAAATGACAAGGGTGCAATTACGATTTCCATGAACCTCTCTTTTAGGATGGAATTGAGGAGTACGGATGGACTAAATAATAATGAAATTCTTCGTGCCGAAAACAATACTTCTTAATTGACAGCATAGCGTACAATTGTAAGAGCTATTAGTCTTTGACTGGTTCGGGAAAAGATCATTTAGTTGAGTAGGGATATTTAGATACCGACATGATTCTAGGAATGCTTTTGAACTTTGGAGGAAAGCAGTTGTCGTCGATTGTTCCTATGCCTTCGAGTTCCCTCTCTTGTCCTCTAGTTTTTATAATATCCTTGAATGAGGAATTTTAGTTCGGAGTTCTTCAGCGATTATTATGGTATGATAATGAGGATACTACTTGAAATGCTGTTTTGAATTTGATGCAGAATCGGCCAAGCGAGTTGAATCGATATTATCATTCTCGACTGATTAATAAAGAGATAAGGCTCCAAAGGTCTTGAAAACTAGATTTTTACACTGACATAATAAACTGGCATGTCAAAAAGCTTCATGAAAGTAACATATATTAATTAGGATTGCCTGCAACAATTAATGCAGCTCAAAATCTTGCAACCCCCTTTTCCCTTCATTCAGCTCCTTGATTGATTCCCCATTCATAATTCCGTCAAGATAAATTGTTCCAATGAGTAAATAATAATCCTCAACCGGCCTTAACACTAGCGTGATCGGACAACTTAGAAGCACACACACTATATTCCCAACCTTTACACCATTGGGGCAGCACATACTACCAACACCTCCCTGACCCGTGAAAATAAGTGGTCGGTCATGAGTTTCCATATCAACGAGTGCACTGCGAATATCGGAGGCATCCCAATCAAACAGTTCTTCCAATTCCTCTCGATGAAGTAACTTCTGGAAATGGCTTTTTTCGGAGCTTTTATCCGTCTTCATGGCTTTCTAAAAGGTTATTAGGAGCCCAATCTTGCTCATGATATTAGGAGACTCACTCTTGCTTGTATATATAATAGATCAAAGCCTTCATCCCATATTTTGGCACCAGCCCGTGGGCCATATGGTGCTATTAGTATGGATCGGATAAGTGCAAGCTTTGTTTCTTTTTTGTCTCCGTAACTTCCCTTGATCTTCAGAAATTCGTAGTGTGCGAAAAGTTTTCGTTTTAACATTTTCCATGGCTCCATTGATTGAACAGCACAGATTGCTCCGATATAAACGCTTCTTGCAGTCAAGGTTTCCAAGCCCTTGCTGAAACTCACAGCACAAGCAAGCTCCCCGGACGCGTCGAATTCGCGCCAATTCACCGGAAGGGAGTAATCTACGTTGTAATGGTTCTTTTTCGCCCTCACAGTCCAATCGGGGGTCCATGTTCTGCTGACGAGTGGTCCTGGCTTATAACAGTAGAGAAGAATATTAAGCCGTTGAGTTCCAGTGGCGATAGCTTTAACGAGGCTGGAGTAAACATCTTCCACACTTGCTTGGTAGTTGTATAAAACATCATCTGGTATGTACAAACGAGTATCGCTGTTCTTACAGATTTCATCAACAATCTCCAAAAGAGAGTATACTTTATCTCTTGGATCGGTTGCTTCCGCCTTTCGAGCGCCCTCGAGCTAGAATTCCATTGTGTTCTGCTCGTGCTGATGCTGAAATATGCAAGTGTCACTGTCGTTGATTGCTTGTCCCTTCAAAAAATTTCGCATGTGAAGTAAACAATCTTGAAAGCGAAGTGCATCAATCGCTCCGTAAAAAAGCCTTGGTTTTATAGGAGACAAGGCGGATAAAACATGTTTATTGGAAAGTAATTCGGAAACTCCGGAGAGCATTGCATGGAGGGAGACGGCTTGACTTCCGGCAAGGAACTGCACACTTTGACGATTGCCTAGAACATATTCCTGTAAAACCTAAGCCCGAGAAAACCACGGTGTGTCTTCCAAGAAAGGAAACATCGCTTCTCCGATGTCCACTACACCTTGAGGCGGCTTTATATCATGCAGCCAAGCGCAGAATTCTTCGAAATTCATAGAGTTGACATTTTCAATGATATCCATGGAGATATCCCTTTTATAAGTTCCTCGGCCAAGCCAGACAAGTAACCCCTGGGAATTGGTGTAAATCCCTGCCATCAACCTGATTTGTCCATTTCGCTCGTGAACATTGTCTTGGTCGATACAAACTGCATCGTGCCCAACGAGAAGAGCCAACAAGTCGCACCCCCGGCAGATCCTCGGGAACGCTAAGACTCTTGCTCCGCCACCAGTGCCGCCGTGGTGATGCTCGCCTCGCGGATTCCTTCCTCTCTGCATCCTTATCACAACCAAGACCACGCCCCCGATATCCATGATAATAGCGCAATGCCATCCCTTCCCCATTGCCTGGCTGCGTGCCATGGCTTTACAGAGAGTGCCTCAATGCATTCACACAGCCGTTGGTACTGACTGCTGGCCGCTGACCGCTGGCCCTGGCCTGCTTTTCAGGGGTGGGACCCGTTTTGGGACCCTCTAAAAAGGGCAAGCATGCCATCCTCTGCTGCTCATCAAGTCTTTTCATTTCCATTCCCACTATCTATATTTTTCTTCAGCAACCTGTTATATATTCTTTTTCAGAGGCACTTTATACGGACTTGATAGAGCCTCTCAGTGGAACCTATTCTTTTCAATTCCGTAGCTGTTCGATTTTGCCTGCTGCTACGATGGCTCCGCCAAGGAGACGAAGATTCCGCCAGTCCGCTGACCTCACAGCAAAGAGGGCAAGGGAAGAGCGAGCTATTGAAGAATATAATAAGCAGGTCCTGGACGATAGCCCCGATATTGCACTAGAAACCGAAGCGTGTCGCGAAAGGCTGATGAGGGAGTGGAAAGAGTAAGTAAAGTTCAGGCTTTCTGCGCTTAACACAAACTACAGCTAATGTTAATGTATAGTTACTTTAGTGAAGTCCTGGAACTGGACCCCGGTAGTATTTGGCTTGATCTCTGCCTTAACAAAGACCTTGCTAAGGATAGGTGTTGAGGTTTCTTGAAGGCTTACGTCAAGGACTCTATACAAGAGGTTCCTGTCCTTGGACCAGAAGAGACTGTGTCTAGGCAAACCGTCACCTCAGCTAATTCTTTACTTAACGTCTGGAGGTGTCTTATTGCGAAGGCAGATGCGACCGTTCTCCTAGAGAAGAGGCGGGAGGACCCCTTGAACAAGAATACTTAGAGGTTGAAGTTTATAGATAATACTAACTGACAGGGCGAAGGGCCTACTTTTGAGATTTCCAAGGTTAGTTAAACACTATTACTATTATCCCTTCTTTTTTCTTTTACGCCTCACTCTCTTTTCGCCTCGATTCTTGGCTGTGAGAGGCCAGACCTCGAACAACTCAAAGGTGTGGTTTCAAATATTCAATTAAGAAGTGCATGAAGACTACATACATGCGAGCTCTTCCTCTATATATAGAGAGAGGAAGAGCTTCTGGAATGTTTTAAGAAACTGCTTGGCAGTGGGGTAATGGCCAGTGCTGAGCAGGGACTTTGGTCAATGCTTAGCGAGACTGTCAGTGCTTAGCGAGGGCATGGCCCGAGCCTCTATTATGGGAGTAAAAAGTGGCCGATATCTGCCAAAATCAATATATTGTGAAGGAGTAGAATGTGCCGTCAGAGTGCACGATAAACAGCATCAAATACCAACATCGTGAAATAATTTAAGGAAGAAGGGATGATCTATTGAAGGCGCGCCTTACACTGCTAATAAACAAAATGCAGAACCCGAACCGGAAAAACTAGCTACCAAAGGTTACGTGCAAATTAGAAGTTCTACCCCACCACAATATCACGAGTTAGACGATACAACGTAGTTTACAAGTTAGCTAGACGATATAGTATATTACTCAGATTGTACATAATATGATTTATAATCAACTTCTAGTATTTGATGGAATTCCATTTATAAGCGCAAAAACGCCACTTTATATATATAAAAACCGAGCTACGTTACAGGTTAGCGGGTGGGGTGGGGGTTTAAGGCTTTGAGCAGCACGAAAGCTTTCTCTACCTGCCCATCTGCTTCGTACGCAGAAGCGAGAGCGTGCTGCGATGTGAGCCGATCAGGGTGCGTTTCCGCGAGCGTCGTCTCTTCGATCTTGACGACCTGTTCCAGCAAGACAATGGCCTCTTTCACCTGCCCATTTGCCTTGTACGCAGAAGCGAGGACGTGCTGCGATGCGAGCCGATCAGGGTGCGTTTCCGCGAGCGTTGTCTCTTGGATCTTGACGACCTGTTCCAGCAAGACAATGGCCTCTTTCACCTGCCCATTTGCCTGGTACACAGAAGCGAGAGCGTGCTGCGATGCGAGCCGATCAGGGTGCGTTTCCGCGAGCGTTGTCTCTTGGATCTTGACGACCTGTTCCAGCAAGACAATGGCCTCTTTCACCTGCCCATTTGCCTGGTACGCAGAAGCGAGGACGTGCTGCGATGCGAGCCGATCAGGGTGCGTTTCCGCGAGCGTTGTCTCTTTGATCTTGACGACCTGTTCCAGCAAGACAATGGCCTCTTTCACCTGCCCATTTGCCTGGTACGCAGAAGCGAGGACGTGCTGCGATGCGAGCCGAGCAGGGTGTGTCTCCGCGAGCGTCGTCTCTTGGATCTTAACGACCTGTTCCAGCAAGACAATGGCCTCTTTCACCTGCCCATTTGCCTTGTACGCAGAAGCGAGAGCGTGCTGCGATGCGAGCCGATCAGGGTGCGTTTCCGCGAGCGTTGTCTCTTGGATCTTGACGACCTGTTCCAGCAAGACAATGGCCTCTTTCACCTGCCCATTTGCCTGGTACGCAGAAGCGAGGACGTGCTGCGATGCGAGCCGATCAGGGTGCGTTTCCGCGAGCGTCGTCTCTTGGATCTTGACGACCTGTTCCAGCAAGACAATGGCCTCTTTCACCTGCCCATTTGCCTTGTACGCAGAAGCGAGGACGTGCTGCGATGCGAGCCGGTCTTGGTGGTCCTGTTTAAGATGCCTCTCCCTCCACTGATACGACTTGTCTAACCATGTAACTGCCTCTTGTACTCTACCATCAACTTGTAGGCACCGCCCAACCTTCAGATCCAGCCTACTCCCTTCCTTAGCACTATCCGCTTGCGCACCAGCTGACACTCGTGAGGCATGTGGAAGATATTCCCTCCATAACATACGGTTTTCGTAGTCATTACTTGGAAACACATCTGTTATATGTTGCACAGCCTTCATTTGCGCATAGTTTGCGGTTCCATTATGCTGGAGCCATATACGCATTGCCAAGTGTACTAGTCGGTGCATATCGTAGACCTCTCCATCCCCGCGCTTACTTAGGAATGAATATGAGCAGATCATGCCGATAGCTTCCACCATTCGCGCTTTTGGCTGCATAGTTGGCAGTATCGAGAGTGGAATACCTTTCCACTCAATACACGACATGAACATTAGTAGATCCGCCGCATCTATGTTCTCAGCAATAATCTGATTGAAAGATACTACCCATGTAGTGGCCACGGCACTCGCTGCCTGCCTTCGTGTTCTATCGTGGAACTCCCGACTCATCACAGCGATAAGGTCCGCATCCGTACGTCGAATAAGGTCTAGGTAGTGCGTAATAGTGATCTTGTTTGTGTTGATATAGGCTGCCGCCTGTGCAATGGCCAGTGGTAGATATTCTAGCTCAGCAACAAGCTGCTTAGTCGCGCTAAGTGAATCTTTGCAAGAGGCACTCAGGAATTCAACCGCCTCGTCCCCGCTCATCTTGCCCACCTCGATCACATCACTGGCAAGTGACTCTCCCACCTCTTGCCGGCGGCTAGTGAACACTGTTAGTCCATCATCGCTCTCCGGCAAGAAGTCAACTACTCCATTTGACGAGCCATCCTTATACAGCACCTGCATATCATCCGCATTGTCCACCACTAGCAGCCACTTCCCGGCTACAGGATCGCAAAGATGCCGCCTCACAAGCTCTTTCACATCTGCCTTGTCGTCTGCTGGCCGCGGTATTCCTAAGATCCGCACAATTTCTGTACACGCCTGTTCAAAGCTCTCTGAGTTAATAGCAGACACCCAAAATACCGAGTACTCCGGTCTGTCCCGCTTCACCCACTGTGCAAACTCGAGCACAATCTGCGTTTTGCCGATCCCACCCAGCCCAATAACTGCTATCTTCTGGCATTCTTGCTTAAGAAGCAGCTTCTGCTGTAGTTCGTGGAGTTCGTCGCCTCGGCCGATGAATTTCCGATTTCTAGGAAACGGGAGGTAGTAGGTGGGTTTATGCTCGGTTTGTAAGGTGGAAGCAGTCGTTGTTTTAAAGTCTGTGTTAGGATTATCAGCGAAGTAGATGTTAGTAGTGCCGCCGGAATTGTGGAGACCGTCGATCACGTTGTGGCGGTGGGTCGACCCCCAAGTCCCTCCTCGGTCGCTCTCAGTGACGCTACCAGATTGAAAAAGGCGCTGTGGTTGCCTTTTCACAGCGGCCTTTTTTCCCTTCCAAGTATCTTGACTCTCTTCAACTATATTATACCAGAGCCAAAGCTGACTATGTACTCGAACATATCCAGCGTCCTTTGCAGTCTTGAACCTTGTCATTCCTGTGTGCGTTGCATGAATGCTATTATTAGGATATGCCGTGAGAATCGCTGATTGTTTCGGTACTATCTACAAGAGCTTAGCACTCATCTTGGTTTAAGAAGGGAGATATTTCAGTGATTCTATACCTCGCCAAGCCCAGGGTATGCAACTTCCTCATAAAAGCAAAATATATCAATATGCTTGCTATCGTTTCTACCTCGGTTGTTAAGCATGGTATGAAATTCTTGTTGGACCGCGGCGAGCATCTCAGATCCTGGCTGCAAGACTCCTACAATCTCGGAGTTAGATTTGCGTAGCAGATTTGAGAGTTTCGAGATTGGGGATCCCCAGTTTGCAATATTCGACCCAAGATGTGGAGTACCCATAAACGTAATCGCTATGGTGTTTTCAAGCAAATCTTTAGTATGCTGCTGAGCTGATCCGCGAGAGACAAGAAGTGCCTGCCTTAGTGTATTAATAAAATTGTAGGTATTAAACATCCCTAGTGTATGACTTGCCTGCTCAACAACCAACCCACCAAGACTATGTGCAACAAAGATCAGAGGGCGAAGGTTCTGTTAGTTAAGTTAGGTTGCTAGTCTCGGTGATTAACTTTTAACGAAATCTGACGGCTTCTTTAGCAACAGCCATTTACGACTTCTTTGACTCTGTATAGAGTTCCAAGGAAGCCATTGCCGATTATATATACGATTGATCGTAAATAGTACTATGAAAGGTCTTACAGAATCTGTCATCTTCCTCCCTATAGCCAGCTCCTCAGCTAACGCTATACCATGGTTTCTCAATGTACCATTTCCGACAGTGCTTAATCCTCGAATAATATCGGCATCGTAGCCAAACGTGATGATACGTGCTTTGGTGAGATCTTTTGAAAGTAGATCTTTTGGCCAGAAAACCTTGCCGGTCTTGTGGGTCCAAGTGGATTCGCGATTGCCGGTTAGACCGTGGACGAAAACAATGCTGGTTTTGTTTGTTAGTAGCGCCAACGAGATATCAGGTCCCACAAGATATGGCAGATCGCTTACTCGACAATAGCATCAGTGTTGCCAGATAATGTTTGGAGACCATAATCTCCATCTGTTGAGAATAATTCATCTGTTAGCGGGTCCGGATAGGCATTCTGGACCTCTTCATTGTTCTTCAGTAGCCCGGTGCCGGCTTTGGTATCAGGCGCATTTCGTCCTAGCTTCTTGAACTTCTCGAAGAGATCACCGAAGAGAGACATAATCGTGATAGCTATGTCTAAAGCTTATCAACAGAACCAAATTGAAACTGCGAAATGTGATGGGTTGAGGCTGGCCTACCTCAGCTGCGGCTGAACCGCTGCCAAGCGGTTCGCGTTGCCTAGAGCTTTGCTTACCGTCGTCATCCACTTCAGTCTACAAACTACAAAATATATCTACGTCCTGCACTGCTGTTCAATAGCAAAGATCAACCGAATTCACAGTTATTAGCCGCCGCAACTGCAATGTTGCTAGATTCCACTTCGAGATTGGCGCTACTGTGTACAATTACTTGGGAGGCTACCTCTTAATGCAAGGCAGGTCTACCACTGTAAGCCACACGAACAACC
This sequence comes from Hymenoscyphus fructigenus, assembly GCA_001414455.1. Taxonomy (NCBI): domain Eukaryota; kingdom Fungi; phylum Ascomycota; class Leotiomycetes; order Helotiales; family Helotiaceae; genus Hymenoscyphus; species Hymenoscyphus fructigenus. Next base: position 67,063 of record LKUV01000126.1, on the reverse strand, counting down.
ACATCTATGCTAACGCTAGCTCGCAGACGCATTAAGCCTTTCGACGGGGACTTGGACACCTTGCGGGCGTACGCTCTTATAACATCGTCACAACGACTGCGAGCACAGCGGTGTGCACGACGATACATGACGATACACGACGATGGAGGAAACGAATATCAGAACATATAACAAGGCAAATTGGCGGGCAACACAACAGCGAGCACATTAGTGGGGACAACGATGGTGGCAACGACCATCGCAGGGCATATCAAGCACGGCAAAGCGACACCAACGGCCGGCCTCTATCCCGATTGTTAGTATTACGCTAAAAAGGCGACGAAGACTGTACAGCAACAGATCGCGAAGCCAGCGCGAGCCTGCCTCAAACCGACTCAAGTTGAGGATCAGTCCATTGATTCTTTATCTCTCGTACAATCTTCCGCATCCTCCGCTACAACATCCGCGCCACTGGGGCTCTCGGTGAATCTGGCGTGTTGCTTCTCCGCGCTACTTTGGCCTTTGGCTCTAGCGCATCCGCCTCAAGCACAGCACTCTTGCGCTTCCGACTACGCTTCGCTTTGTGCAGCGCTTCATCTGCCTCTGGCGTAGCACTTTTACACTTCCGACCACGTTTGCCCTTACCTTTGGCTTCTTTGGCAGCCTTTTTTTCAGCACGCTTCGCTCGTGCTTCCTCAAGGTCCTCATAGCTCATGACCTTCACCTTCCCTAATACCAACGACTTGGTTGATCGTCGAACTTTGGCTTCATTGTTAATTGTGGTTAAGAATTGAATTTGGTCTTGCTGGAGGGCACTCTCGGCAAGGGATATCTGGGCAGCTTTGACGAGCTTCTGTACGTGCCTCTGTAGGCTCTGTTTGTTCGTGTCATCAAGCGCATAAGCATCTTGCTTGATGATCAGATTTTGTAGCGACACGAAAGTCTCTGCTGACACTGGCGTCAGGGGCGTCTCAGGCGTTTCGGGCGTTTGTAGTTCTACGTCTTGCAGACAAGACCCCACCATTACTTCATTGTTTTTCGGAATATTTAGGTCAGCGGGGGCCTTTGGCACATCTCTGAGTACTCTATCTGGATTAAATGGGAACAAACCACTAGCAGCGAAACCAGCTTTGATATTTTTCGGCGTAAACGCTCCTTTCCTTGCAGGGCTGAAGAGAGAGGTGAAATCCTGCTTGCCAATTGTATTCACTCCTCCTCGTTCTAGTCGATCAACCTGATCGCGATAGGCTGTCTTTAGTGAGGCAAAAACTGCGACGTCACAGGGCTGGAGCTTGTGGGAAGTGTGAGAGGGGAGACGACATAGGATGATGTTATTTTCGAAACAAAACTCCAATATTTCGAGGGTCTCGTGCGTCCCAAAGCGTCACAAATCAGCACCCGTGGTTTCTTATTAGCTCGCTCCTGAGTTTGAGGATCAAATATACGCTTGAGCCACTCGAAGCTAATCTTAGAGTTTGTATATTCAGATTCGGAGCACCCATACTGCCATCCGGGGGTAGGGAATGTGGTCCAATTGCTTCGATGAGTAGTGGCTGGCCAAATAATTAAAGGGCTTATATACCTACCATCGGCACAGATGCACTCGATCGCAGTCACCGTTATTCGTTTAACACGCGCGCCTCTATAGTCTCGCCTGTCATCCTGTCACGAATCACGTGTCAGCACGTGACTAATCAAGTCCAGGCGGCGCCCTGACAGGACAAGAACATCAAATGATCCTTATAGCAAATAGGGATCGTCTAGGGTAGATAGGCGATCCAAGGATTTCCTTTAGTTATAAGTCACGTGATGGACCCCGATGGATCCCAAAGGATCCATGGGATCCAGGACAACGAAGGTTCTATATAATGACTAGCACTTCTGCTGTAGATAGGAGCTTCGTGCTCAACTTAGTTATCAATCTTATTATCTTGTTTGACATCTTTGATATAAGTAACGAGTTCACTTCCAAGTGAACACTTCGCGCATTCTTACCTCTTACTGCATACCAACCATCGAGACTAGTTACGTTTGTTTAGACCTGTGAGGTAGTTTTATTACACATCCTTACCTACGAGGGCCTTAACAGAGCCTGGCATAGATAACATTACTCCAGTCTCGTCCATGTTATAGACATTCTTTGCTAAAATACCAGGATCCTATAATATCCTTCCATAACCTTCCCATATATATTTTTCTCGTGACGATTCCAGTCCAGCGCCTTCACTCTTCTCGCTTTGAGTACTGAATGGCGGTTTTCTAGAGCCTTCGCCCAGTTCTTCCCTGGAGGCTTGAGTGGTCTGTCTATCGTGGGTCGCTGGCGGGCGATACTGAAGGCTATTGAAGGGATGAACTTTATTCGTACTGGTTGTCCAAGATCGGACATTTGTAACAAGAACTTAACGACGACATCCTCTTCCCACGGGGTGAGGTACTGTTGGCTTTGAGCCTTTTCTTCTATCGAGCGTCGTCCGCGGGCACGATGATGGAGGGTAGTATGGGGGACATCGCCATGATCCGCAAGGGCACGGTATGATTTAGACACACCAAGAGGCACGCCTTGTGCTAGTACTTGACGGGCTTTGTCCATTATCCTATCGTTGCGATGATGATGTGGAAGGCGACGAGAGAGCGCTCCAGTGCCCAGGCACCCGCGTGCTGCCGCGCACCTGCTGTGACGGTTCTAACCGTCACGTGCCATTCATGTATTTAGACTCGAGCTCTCTCGAGCTCTCCTCTTCTCCTCAGCTTAGAATCCTCGTAATTGACAGTTTCTACGATTCCACCTCTCCACTGTGGGCCTTGCGTACGTGTTGTCTCACCCTGGAGCTTGCTCCCTTAGACGAGATAATATATAAGCTAAACTAATTAGTAGAGCAAATCTTAATAGCTAATTGTATAGCAGAATCCCTCGACGCTCTTGGAAGCAAGCAGAGACACAGCCAGGAGACTTTCAGTTAGACAACAGACTACTTCTTTATTAAGAGCAATTAGTAGTCTCTACACAAGATACTCTAGTAGCTAATCTAATTCAAGAAGTATATAATTAGATCTCTTCTACATACTCTAGCAAAGCAAAAACAGCGCGAATTCTTAGCTAGAAGTACTACTAGAAGAGACTTACTCAGGATGTAGCCTAGTATATCTGTAACTATTACACTTGTAAGAGAGTATATGTTCTACAAGACTATACCCCTGGATTCCTATACTCTCTGCTAGTTCTAGATTACTCTTAATAGTATCTTATAATAGACTTTAAGTTATTTCTAAAAGACAAGTTTAACTATAATACAGCCTATATAGTCATTGACTGCCTAAGTAAACAAAGTATCTTAATGCCTTATTACAAAACTACAAATACTAAGGATATAGCCTAGCTTTATGTATTATATGTCTATAGACATCGCAGAGTGCTACAGACAATTGTATTAGACAGAGGACCTTAATTTATCTCTAATTTCTAGACTAAGTTCTACTAGATACTAGAGATCTAGATTAAGCTTTCTATAGCTTTTTACCTGTAAACAGATAGATAGACAGAAATCATAAATTAGTACTTAGACTAGTGCCTACGCCTCTTTGTTAACTACTACTAGAATAACTAGTCTAAGCTACTACCTAGCTGTAACGAATACTGCCTTACAGGTCTAACAAAAGTAACTAGATCTTCGTTAGTTAGTGTGATATGTGGAGGTCACAAGGTCATGAGGTCATGTGACTTTTCATCTGATCTAAGGAAGTCTTCATCTGCTATTATAAATCAATCAGGAATTAAGCAGTTCTAGTAGATGGAGTTTACGAAGTTAACAGAGTTGACGTAATATTAGGGCTTAGAAGCTTCTATAAAGCGAGACTTCTCCTGCACCTCTAAGGAGGGGCAGAGATTAGTTCTATACTGAATTGAAAAGATTTAAATTAACTTATTGCCTACTATCTACCTTACAAGCTAATCTCTCTACACTTAATAGAGAGGTAGTATAATAAGTAAGATGCCTCCAAGACTTAGAAGACTACCCGACGAAGACGTTGCTTAGACTACTCCTAAACAAGTTATACCTGACAATAGAGGAAGCTCTTCTAACTCCATCGGCGGACTATCACAGGACCCTCACAGAGACCTTTTAGCAACCCTAATTAATAACCCTCATGTGATTGAACTAGACCTAAGCAGAGTGGAACTCAACGTCTCTTAGACTTGAGAAAACCTCCTTCGTGTAGAGGTTAAAGCTCTTTGAAGACAGCAAGAGAAGGTCAACTAAATTAATTAACGTATCCTTTAGTTAGAACAGGAGAAAAGCCTTATGTGAGATAATCTCTGATTCACTACTGCTACAACGACGTTATCTATCTGCAAATCAACACTAATACTTTAGGTTGAGAACTCAATGGATCTAGAGATAGATAAAGATATTATTCAACCTAAACCTCCCTAAAACGTCCTTAAGTATAAATTAGACTAAGAGAAACTTCTCAAGGTCTAAACACTAGAAGTATATTATGGAAAGTCTCTTAAAGAGCATTAAACATTTGTGTTATTGTAGGAGGCAGTTTTTAGGTCCTAACCCTAGACATACAACAGACACTCCTCTAGGGTAAACACTACTATAACTACCCTTTGAGACGAACCTTACGAAACCTAGGAAGCTGTAATAAAGGAGGATCTACTAGTATACAAAATTCACTGGGACAGTTTCAAGGCTTATCTAGCTAACATAATTCTAGTGCCTCAAACACGCTCTCAAGAAGCCTTTAAAGGACTTTACAACCTTAAACAAGTAGACTAGGAAATAGTTCTAGAACTTTATAACAGAATAGTTGTTCTAGAATTAGACTAGGAGAAACAACCTGAGAGTAACTGTATTAAAACACTTAATGCTGTACTTACTGATTATAAAACCTGCTAGATACTTTTTGTAATCCTTTCTAGAAATAAAGTAAGTTCTATACAGGAATAGCTTGAAAAGGCTTAGAAAGCAGAACATTCTACTTATCTAAATAGAAGCAAAACTAAGGCAGGAGGATTAAAAGACACTTCTAGTTCAAAAGACTTCTATCTAAAGAACAATAGTTTATCTAGTTCTAAGGATTGTTGTTAGTCAAAAAGCTGTTTCTAAAAAAATGAAAAGAGTGATTCTAGTAGTATGTTAGAACTATTAAGGACTAACAATAGCTAGCACAACAACTCTAATTCTAACGTTACCTGTTATACTTGTAGCTAATCTAGGCATGTTTCAGGAAGCTGTAAGTGTTAGAAGTACTCTAAATGAGTATAAAAGAATCCAGAAAAAGCAAAAACCCTAGATAAATCAAGAAACCTCCAGAGAATAGTTAACACTATTTAGCAAGAGAAATGTTCTAAAACAAAGTCTTCAAAGGAGTCAGGAAAAGAGAGAGCTAAGTTCTAAACGTCGAGGATTATAGCCTAAGTAAAGAAGGCATATTAAGTTATATGTTAATACAAGTAACTCTGAATCAGCCTAAAACAGGTGTCTTAGCAACACATACTAGCCTTAGAGATACAGGCTCTGATTACAACTTTCTCAACAACAACTAGGCTTAAAAGAAGAGTTTTGTGGCCTTAGCGAAATGTAATCAAGAGTTTGTTACATTTTATAGGAGTAGATTCAAAGTACTCTAAGCCTATAATCTACAGGTACTTGTCACTAATGATTATAGGGAAACATAATCTTTTAACCTCTGCTTCTATAAGTGTAAGAACCAAGGAATCTATACCCTTGTTTTTAGTTTAGAATTTTATAAATCAACTATTACTTAGTATGCTGACTATACTAGAAAACAATAGGCTTACGCTCTGGCGTAGCTAGATAACATAGAAATTCTCACTCTAAAGGAGTTTAAAGAGGAGTTAAACAAGGACCTAGATGCTTAGGCTCAGGTCTTGTTTATAAAGAAAGGAGAATACAATTGTCTTAGACAATAGGCTTTATGTGTTTGCGAGAGGTATTAAGTCTCTACATACTTACAGAGTAATGTAGATAATCTCTTAGTAAATAGTCTAGTATATTATACTAATACTGTCTAGAAAGAATCCTTAGAAGTACCTAAATACCTACAGGAAAAGAGAATAGACTTTTCAGATGTCTTTGACTCTAATAAAGCTTTAGAACTTCCTAGCCTTGGAGGTGTTAAGTATACTATTAATACAGAGAGTACTGTTCCTTATAGGCCCTTGTATAATTTGTCAGAGACTTAACTTGAAGCTTTATACTTATATCTACAAGACACTCTCTGAAAACGCTGGATTAGGCCTAGCACAAGTCTTACAGAGGCGTCTATTCTTTTTGTTTCAAAAAAAGATAGAGGCCTGTGGCTTTGTATTAATTATCGTGGTCTTAACAAAGTTACAATCAAAAATCATTACTCTCTTCCTCTTATTAATAAGTCTCTTGACTAGTTAAGTAAAGCAGTTATCTTCACGAAACTAGATCTGAAAGATGCTTATTATTGTGTTAGAATTTATAAAGGCTATGAATGAAAGACAGCATTTAGGACCTGTTATAGACATTTTAAGTATCTTGTAATGTCTTTTGGTCTAGCAAATATGCTAGCAACATTTCAAGCATACATTAATACTGCTCTTAGCAGCCTCCTAGATGATTTTGTGGTTGTTTATTTAGATAACATCCTTATTTACTCACGAAAGAAAGAAGACTACTATAATCACGTTTGCCAGGTCCTTACTAGGCTACACAATAGTAATTTATTCTGTAAACTTAGCAAATGTAAGTTTGACGTCAAGGAAGTCAAGTTTCTTAGCTTTATTATTAGAACAAATAGTGTAAAAGTAGATCCTGAACAGATCTATACTATTATAGAATAGCTCTAGCCTACTTTGTTCTATGTAGTCTAAGTTTTTCTTGGGTTTGTAAATTTTTATTATTAGTTTATTCATTGTTACTCTTTTGTAACCTTGGGCCTAACAGATCTCTTAAAAGGTATAGAACAGGGCCACAAAACTAGCCCCTTTAATTAGACAGAGGCAGCTAAAGAAAGTTTTCAACTTTTAAAAACTATATTCACAACAACACCTGTCCTAATCTATTTCAACTCTTCTAAGCAGATTTATGTAGAAACTAATACATCTAAATTTACTATTGCTAGAACTATTTCACAACAAGCAGATGCTACTAATAGTACAAAATAACATTAGCATTCTGTGACGTTTTGGTCCCAGAAACTCACTAGCGCTAAACAAAACTATAGTACCTATAATAGAGAACTTCTTGTGATTGTTATAGCCTTTAAGTATTAGAGACATTATCTTAAAGGTGCTAGGTTTATAATCGAGGTTATAACTAACTATAATAACCTCTAGTACTTTATAGAAACAAAGTACTTAGAAAGCCGTCAGGCTCACTAGACAATATATCTTACAACATATGATTTTTAGATTATATATTATAAAGGCACCTCAAACCCTATAGACGAACCTAGCAGAAGGCTAGACTATAAGGATAGTTCTACTAATATGACTTAGCTTCTAACCTTTTAGAATAAACTAAAGAGAGCTTTTGCAACTGTAATTCTAGGTTCTTTTCTAGCCCTAGGAAAGTTCTCTCTTGAAACACAACCCTTGATGTTTACTATATCTACTATAACACAAGAGCTTTTACCTCAAGGCATACATAAAGGCCTCCTTGAGGATTCCTCAAAAGAGAAGCAAGGTGTAGGGTACTACCTTAAAGGTTCTACTACTATAGCTAGAGTAATAAGGATATCTATGTTCTAATTACTTAATGAAATCAAGAACTTAGTTGTCTCTTAAGTTTTTGAATTAGATAGTTACAAACATTTAATTCCACGTTCATAGATATATACAGCTACTAAAAGAGCTACAGTACTAGCCTCTCTTTCTAAGCTACTCCTTGATATTGTTAAGATAACTTAGAGGAACGATTCAGAATATAGAGACATTCTGAAAAAGAGGCTTAGCAAACAAGACGTAAGTAGAGAACTAATTTAGACACATAATAAGAACCTTCTCTAGTTCTATTCAAGAGTCATAGTGTCTGATGACCCTGCCTTACAAGCTCAAGTCATAAACCTTTATTATAACAACCCTTTAGCAGGACACTACAGAGTTAACAAGACTCTAGAGCTTTTAAAAAGATCCTAGTATTAGGAAAACATAGAAACTAATGTCTGTCTCTATTATAGAGAATGTAATATTTGCCAGAGAGTTAAGGCCAAGAGATATATACTATATAGTCTATTAAGTAGTTTACTGCAGCCAAAAAGACTCTAGGGTAAGATCTCTATAGATTTTGTCACAGGCCTGCTACTATGTAAAAACCTAGCAGAAGGTCCTAATTTTAATGTAATCCTTGTAGTTGTAGACTAGTACTCTAAAATAGTAAAGTATATTACTTGTTATAAGACAGTTGACTCTCTAGAGCTTGCTAGTTTGATGTAAGACAATGTTTTCTTACTCTTTAGCACCTCTAATAGAATTGTTTTAGATCGTGGAACTATGTTTACAAGTAATTTTTGGTCTACTTTCTGCTTTCACATAGCATGTAAGCAAAGGTTAAGCACTGTATTCTATCTACAAACAGATAGTTAGACAGAGCAGTAGAACTAGGCTCTTGAACATTACCTTAGAGTGTATTACAGCTGGCGAAAAGCTAACTAGTTTAAAAAGTTGACTTTTGCTGAATTTACATATAATAACTCTAAACATTAGGTCTTGCAAGACATACCTTTTAAAGTGTGTTACAGTTACTAACCCCGACTTCTATAGAATCCTAAGAACAGGATTAAAGGAGAGGTACTAGCTGCTCGCAGAAGACTAGAGATTCTTTATAAAGAGTAGAATAAACTTTATAATCTCTAGCATTATATACAAAACAATTAGGAGTCTTATTTTAATAAACACTAATTAGATAGACACTTCTTTAAAGGAGATTAGGTTATACTATTAACAAAAAATCTCAGACTCAAAGTAGGAAAGCTTGAGCCAAAATTCATTAGACCTTTTAAGATCCTAGAATACATTAGTACGTCTGTATATAAGCTAGACTTACCTAGTATATATAAACAGTTATACCTAATGTTTTATATTTCTCTCCTTGAAGAATACTTAACTAAGAAGGGTCAGGAACCTTACCTCTATGCCCCTAGAGAACTCCCGGAATTAGCAGAGGACGATAAGGAACAAGAATGAGAAGTTAAGGCTATTGTTAATTACAGACAAGAAGGCTAAGGCAAGAAACTCAAGTATTTAATCAAATAGAAATCCTAGCCAGATAATTACAATACCTAGTTACCTGCTTATCCTAACCTTACAAATGCTAAGGAACTTCTTTAATTATATAACAAGAACTATAGTCTTTTACTTTAATCCTCCTCTTAACTACCTGCTAAGGTATTAAAAAGCTTAAACGCCTTACGACAAAGAGAGTGCTCTTTGAAGGAGAAGAGAAGACCTAGTAGACTGTGCAAGGTCTGTGACTTTAGTTAAGATACTCTTCCTTAGATTTTTCTCCTATATAGTTTACTAGGTTTACTAAGAATCAAAATACTAAAGTTTACAAGGAAAACAAGGCACAAAAAAACAGTTCATTCATATAGCTTTACTATAGTTACACACTCTCTCTCTGACTCACAACTCTATATCTTCAAAAAGCAAAAATACTAACTTCTAAGACTGTCAAGCTCTTGTAAAGAACTACAACACTTCTAACAAGATCTACTCATCCTTATTGAGAACAACATTATACTATAACTAGTTAGCGTAGAATTCTAGAACTTCTAAGAACTTACTACTACTATAAAGACCTCTTGACAGGCTTGAACTTCTATAGTTAATTCACAAACTATAATAAGCATTACATTGTCTACAGCTAAAGCACTACTAGTTAACTGCCTACTTATCTCTGTAGAGATATTAGCAATAAGTCTAACACCTTTAGTGTAGATGTCTTTGTACTCCTTTCTTGTTATTAGCAAGGACCCTCTGATTATACAAAAGTAACATACCTTTAGAACTCTATCCTAGGCTTTCTCTACATCTAACTCTTTGATGTAGTTAGAAGAGTTCTAGAGCCTCTAAGTATCCTTCTACTCATTGAAATTCCAATTACTACAAGGAGACATATTATCCTTATCTTAAACATAGTATTGATTTAGATAATCTTTAAGATATTTCTTAAAGATATTAACAGTGTCTTCCTAGGCCTAGCATACCTCTGAAAGTAATTGTAGAATCTAGAATATTAGATAATTACTTATGAAATTCTAAAAGTAAAGAAGCTTACTAGCTTACATAATTCAGAGCCTTTAATGTATTAGTTACAATTCTTTTTCCCTGGAGCAACTATACACAAGATAAAGAGATTAATAAGGAGGTGCTTAAAGTATTTTAAACACTAACTAACAACAGGAAAGAACTCAGGGAGATTGACTTTATGCTTAGAAGTATTGTAAACAGAATAAGACATAATAAGGAATTTTAGAGTATAGAAAAGAGAAGGTCTTGCAAAAGAGAAGGACAGGTCTCTATATATATCCTAAAAGATACTATAATCTTCCTACATTTTACATATAGTATGCTATAGTTTCCTATCAACCTCTAGCTCCTCTTTGATGCCTCAGAAGTATCTGTATAAGGTTTTTATATAATTTATTCCCTTGTAACAAAACTGTTCAGAACACTCTAGTATTACATATACAAGGACACTAAACAGTGCCTTAATATAACTACTACAAGAGAAAAGGACTAATCAACTCTCTTAGTTGTAATTGTTGTCTATGCTTTCGCGAAATCAACAAATTGCCTACTAATAGCTGTAGAGTAATTTTGTTTGCTACAGCAAACAGCAATAATGTTGTCTACTTATATACTCTTCTATAATATCTGCTGAATTACACCTTTATAATGTTTTTACAAAAAACAGGCAAAATTAATCTTGAGGACAAGATCCTTAGAAGAGAGAATAGTTGTGATATATAGAGGTCACAAGGTCATGAGGTTATGTGACTTTTCATCTGATCTAAGGAAGTCTTTATCTACTATTATAAATCAATCAGGAATTAAGCAGTTCTAGTAGATAGAGTTTATAGAGTTAATAGAGTTAACGTAATATTAGGGCTTAGGAGCTCCTATAAAGCGAGACTTCTCCTGCACCTCTAAGGAGAGGCAGAGATTAGTTCTATACTGAATTGAAAAGATTTAAATTAACTTATTGCCTACTATCCACCTTACAGTTAGGTTATAGTAGGAGGTAAGAGTTACTAGAGTATTTACTTAAAGGTAAACTTGTTACTTGTATTAAAGAAGTCAAACAAGATGATTTAATTAATAAACTAAAGTTGAGCATAAAGCTTCTATCTAATAGCAGACGTGCTAGTTATATATAGAACCTTTATTCTTATAGAGCCTAGAGAGAGCCTAAGATCCTTAAGCTCTAAAGCAAGCTTCTACAAGCTCTAATAGTTATGTAACTATGTTATATAATAACTATAACTAGAAATTCTTGGATTACTTAGCTAGTCTAATTAATCTCTATCTGCTATAAGTCTATAGATGTACTTAACCTGTTAAGGCGCTGCCTGGTCTTTATTTCTTATATACTAACACGTGATTTGTAACACTATTCTCTTCTTAGCTTAGCGTGTCTCTACGCTTAAGTACAACCTAAGAAATATTATTAGAAGGCTACTAGCCTTCTTTTCTTTTATTATGTCCTCTAAAATACAGAAGTATAAACAGTATATTCTACTTTTTAAAACAATCTAAGTATATAGTTCTAAAATTATACCTTGTTTTAACTATTGTTAGTATAACTGAAAATGCTTTGTTCTTAATGTTAGTATTAGGTAATAATTACCTTACTTACTAATAGGCTTTAGGTTTAAACCTTAGTCTATACTAGAATGTTCTAGAGGGTTCGATTAGCCGAACACGTGATTATAACATTCCTTTCGAATCTTCTAGCTATTACTTTATTTGTAAGCTATAGAAACTCCTAGAATCTCTCTAAGAAGTATATATAGCCTCTTACTGTTCTTATAGTTAGAAATTAAGTTAATTTTAAGTTTTTATCTTATACTTATCTGATTTCATAGAAACGTGACCTAACAGCCACGTGACCTACCCTGCTCCGATCCAATTACTTCACCTATTACCTACTCTGTGCCTACTCTGTAGCCTACCCTGTAGCCTACCCTGTACGTGCTGTTTACCTCTAACACTTAATAACAAATCACAGAAGTACAGAGAGTATGTTTGTTAAGGCATAAGATACAACGCTCTTTAGTTATTTAACAACAACCTATAGAACATTTGTCTCGAAGAGAAGTGTCTAAAATTCAAAAGAGATATAGCTTTTAAAGTAGCTATAGCTAGTTTAGCTTATGTTCGCGAGCTTAAGTAACGTTAACAAGAGCTTTATAAGTATAGGATTAATATAGTCTAGCGAGGACTTTAGACGCTTAACAAACTCAACGCTACTAAAGAGAAAGAGAGAAAAGAGAAAGAAGAGAGAGAGAAGAGAGAACAGAGAGAGGAAGAAACAGCTAGACTAGTAGCTCTTTCTACTTCTGCTGCCTTTGACTCTGCCCTTGACTTAAGCCTTGACCTAGCCTTTCTTTTGTCTTTTCCAGCTAACTACAAGATGTAGGCAAGTCTGGGTTTTAGTAGTAGAACTGCTAAAGTTCTATCTAGTACTAGTTAAGGTTTCTCTTTAGTTTCTATATGTTTTCTAAATGTAGGTAGTTTAACTATTTAACTAGATACTTAACCTGTTCTCTAACAACCTTATAGTCAAGAATTCTCTCGACTTTATATTCTATATTAGAGTTAACAGGTTAAATTTCCGTGAGTAGAGCTAGTAGTACTTCTAGTAGTACTAGTTTAAGTAGAGATACATAGAATACTAGATAGATATTCATAGTCTTTAGTAGCGCGAGTTTGTAATTTAAAGGTTCTTTAATATATTTGATTTTAAATAGTCTAAGCTTCTTGTAGTCTAGTTTACTGCTTAGTCTTTTAGTGTTAATGTTTTTCTTGACTAAATAGACTTTATCTCTCTCTTTTAACATTAGCTTCTGACTATGTTATTTGTTATAGTAGTGTGTATTTCGTTTTACTAAAAACTAAAGCTGTTCTATAAGCTTCTTATGTAATTCTATAAGTTTGTAGTCTTGTAATCTAGCTTTGTTATTATTAATAGTTCTTAGTAGAGAGTCTTAATAAGTAACTAATTCATATCTATAGTTAGTGTAGAATAGTATAACAAGTGTAGTTTCTGTTATTAAACTATTATAGGCGAACTATACTAAAGGCAGGAGTTTAACCTAATTATCTTGTTTATAGTTTATATAGTATCTCAAGTATACTTTAATAACTTGATTTATTCATTTAGTTCCTTTATTTGTCTAGGAGTAGAAAGCTGTTAATAGCTTTCTTTTTACAGCTAGCTGTTTTGTAAGAGCTGTCTAGAATTTTAAGGTAAAGAGTTTATCTCTGTTAGAGATTATTTCTTCTAGTAGACTATATAGAGCAACTACTTCCCGTAGAAATATATAGGCTAGATATTCTGCTGTACTTGCTTCTATGTATAGCACAAGTATTATATACTTTGTAAGTTGTTTAATAATAAGTAAGATTATATTATACTTAACTCCTGTTATTAAGTTCTTAGATTTTAGTAGCTTAACTATAAAATTCTATAATATAGATCTCTAAGGTATTTGTAGTATTAGAGTAGTACCTATCTGTCTATAAGGTATATAGTAGAAAGCCTTGTTTCTAGTATAGGTATTACATTCTAATATTACTTCCTTGACTACTACAAATAGACAATTAATATAGTAGTATTGTTTGCTTTACTAGAGAGTTTAGTAAACTCTCTAGTAACTATATACTAGAGCAGTCTAGTATTCCTTAACAAACTTCTTTATATAGAATTTAGAGAAACATAGTTTTCTATTTATATACTGTTCTTTGTTATTCTAATTATTTGTTGCTCTATAAATGTTAATAAAGTCTTCTCTACTATTAGGCAAGTTCTTTAGCATAGGTTCTTATTTAGCTAGAGCTAGCTGTTCTATTTCTTAGACTCTCTAGATTTTCTTTGTCTACAGACCTTTAGTTTCTGTTACTACTATCTTGTATACAGCTAGTACTAAATTTCTATTTTCTAGAGTCTTTAAGATTGTAATCTTTTTGTACTCCTTATCTTCTTTGTAGCCTAGCTTCTAACTAAGAGTGTTAGCTCAAGAGTTTACTGTTCTACTAATATATTAGATCACAATGTTATAACCTTCTAGGATTTCTGCCTACCTTATAAGTCTTCTATTCGAAAGTTTCTGTATAGTAGTAAATGTTCTAAGGTTCTTGTAGTATAATAGTACAGTGACTTAGTAATTTATATTCTAGAGATATATCCTCTAGTATTTAAGTACTAGGACTATAGCAAGAAGTTCTTTGTTATATATTATATAGTTCTACTATACTAGATCTATTTTCTTAGAAAAGTATACTACTAGTATAAGTTTGCCTTCTTTTCCTAGTTAGAGATATACAGCGCCTACTACTATATCTAAAGCATTAGTCTTAACAGTACTTAGCTTGCTAGCGTTATAGCTTTAAAGAATAGGTTCTTCTGTAAATTATTTCTTAATTTCCTAGAAGACTCTTTTAGCTTCTTCTGTCTATTAGAAATCAATGCCTTTTCGAGTTAGGCTGGTTAGAGACCTAGCTAGCTTAGTATAGTCTCTAATAAATTATTAGCAGAAGTTAGTAAATCCTAGAAATAACTAGACGTCTTTGATATTTTGTAGTATTAGCTAACTTTTAATGTCTTTAGTCTTTTCTAGATTAACCTCTACTTGTTCTAGAGTAATTAAGTACTCTAGGAACATGTCACGAATCATGTGTCAGCACGTGACCAGTGAAGACTAGGCGGCGCTCTGACAGGTTAAATACATTCACAAAGACCTGTAGCTAGAAGGGATCAGTTAGACTAGCTAAACAATCCAAGGATTTCTATATTATAGTTATTATGTAACACGATCACATAACTGTTAGAGCTTGCAGGAGCTTGCTTTAGAGCTTGAGGATCTTAGGCTCCTTCTAGGCTCTACGAGAATAAAGGTTCTATATATAACTAGTACTTCTACTATTAGATAGAAGCTTTATACTTAACTTTGCTTTAGTATTTAATATATCTTGTTTTAACATCTCAAGTTTAAGTAGCAAGTTTACCTTTAAGTAAACACTCTAGTAACTCTTGCTTTCTACTACAACTAAACTAACAAAGACTTAGTTATACTTGTTAGACCTGTGAGTTTGTAATTTGTTATACTTTAAGCATCTGCTTAGAAGTAAACTGCTATAATGTCAGCTATATCTTCTACTCTAAAGGTAGCGCCAAAAGCAGCTGTTACTCTAGCTGTTGTAATAGCATTAACTGTTACTACTCTCTAAGAGGAAGTAAAACTACTAATCTCAAAACTATTTAATAGTTTACTAGAGAAACTCACAGAGTTCCTTATAAAAGCTTCTCTCTATTTAAACTTTTATATAGTGTAATTCACAAGTAAAACTAACTAAGTTATATAGCTTGCTACCTGTCTCAAGGAGGCAGCCTATAACTAGATAGAACTACACCTTAAAGACTTCTGGAAAAACAAGACACCT
Organism: Hymenoscyphus fructigenus; assembly: GCA_001414455.1. Taxonomy (NCBI): domain Eukaryota; kingdom Fungi; phylum Ascomycota; class Leotiomycetes; order Helotiales; family Helotiaceae; genus Hymenoscyphus; species Hymenoscyphus fructigenus. The sequence continues at coordinate 51,420 of LKUV01000126.1, read as the reverse complement.
AAGGGAAAGATGTTAACAATTATGTCTAAAGTTACAAAGAAACTATTCTAGGACATAAAGGGATTCAAAGAAGAGCTTAATCAAGTATTTATAGATGTTGATTTGAAAAAGAAATCTATATAAGCATTATATAATCTCTAACAGAAGAACTCTATAGCTAAGTATACTTTGCATTTCTAGTAGTATATAGCGTGACTAAACTAGAACAACAAAGCTCTCTAGAAACAATTCTATAGAGGATTAAAGGACAACGTTAAGGATAAATTAGCAAGGGACGACCTGCTAACCTTATTTAACGAATTAATTAATAACTTAATCAAAATCAATAACTAGAACTACAAACAAAGGCTTAAAAGAAAAGGAAGTTATAGACATTAAGTGAATTGTAGAGGAAAGAACTATAGAGATCCTATGGAACTAGACGCTACAAACAAGATCTAGCTAAAGAGAAAGGCAGGTAAGTAGAGCAAACTTTCCCAAGAAGAAAGGAACCGCTAACACAAGCAGAATTTATATTACTTATATAGCAAAACCAGTTACAGGGCAAGTAAATGTAGCTCAAAGAGGCAACCTAATCAAGGAAAGCAAGTCAATGCTACTAGCTACAAGGAAGTAGTAGTACTTAAAGGCAGGCCGCTATAGAGGAAGAGTTAGCTAAATACATTAGTACACAAATTAAAGAAACTAAAACAATAGATAAATCAGAAGATCTGATTCTAGAGGAATACTATAGTATATAATTAGACTCTGTAGAAATCCTTCTACTTCAACAACTTATAGCACTAGTCTAAGAATCTACTAGTGTAGACATTAGAGACACCTAGATATTAATGTATAGTAAGAAACAAGAGTATAGATAAAAGAATCTACAGAACCCTGAACAAACCTTTTAAATTATATAATTATACTTAGGCACATGCCTAAGGTTTAATACAAAATATATTACTTAATAGTTAGAAGAAAGCCTAATTAGTTTAACAAGTATTAGTATAATCCCACAAATGACTTTTGTAGAAAGAATATACTTTGACCTAGCTAAAACAATTATTTCTATAGAGTACTTGTTAGAATTATCTAGCTCATTAGAGGCAGGTAACTAGGAAGTAGTAAGCAAGAACCTAGAAGTAGGAGAAATATAGACATTTATTAGTACCTATATAGATAGAAACTGTTAGACATAAATCAATGAAATTAAGCTAGACTTCTAGACTCTATATATATTACAAGAGAACAAACTAGTACCTCTAGACAAATATAAAGTAGTATTTACTAAGAACTATTAAACTACCTTTCGAAATCTCTATTTAGAAGAAGAAACATTAGAACTTATATATAGATAACGTTCCAAGAGCTACATCTATTATTGAGATTCTAAAGGCTCTAGGTCTTAACAACCTAAGGAAGAAGAACAATAGATAGTAATCTAGCTAGTTAATAAAACTAGTAAATAGAAGCTAGAACAACCTCTTAGAATTACAGGATTCAAACTAAGGTTTTTAGTAACACTACCTAAACCTAACTTAGACAAGTACTATTAGATAGGAGAAGTATATAAAATAGTCTATTTAGACAAGGAGAAAGTAGTTTTTGGAAAACTAGAAGAGCTAGACAAGCTCTTGTTTAAAATCTTTCCTATTAAGTAGCAGGAAGCTTGTGTAACTTTAGAAGAAAGTTAGTTATATATAACTATAACAATCAGAGGAAAGAAACTCTAAATTATAATTAATTCTAGAGCTACAAGTAACTTTATTTCCTCTTTAGCTATATGAAAGCTAAATGTCTTAGTCAAAGGAATAACACTATACAAACTTATAGTAATTAATAAGACAGAGGTAGAATACCAAGGAGGTGTTATTAACTAACAAACTATATCTACGAAAATATAGATCAAAGGACACTGTTTAGATATATAATTTAATATCGTAGATATTAGCAAGAAAGACATAATACTTAGAATGCCTTAGATCAGAGAACATAACTCTAACATTAACTAGAAGGAAAAAGAGATTTCTTTTAGCTAATGTAACTACAAGTAGCTGTGACTACAAGGCTGGAATAAGGTTAGCGCTACCTCTTCTAAGTTACCTAGATACCTAGTCTAGAGTTCTCCACAGGTTAGCCAGATAGCTAATAACAAAATACCTGTATAGTATAAAGAATTTTCAAAATTATTTAATAACCTAGAAGACATATGTGCCTTACTAAAACATCAGCTATAGAACAACAAAATAAAACTAAAAGAGAGTTATAACCTTAGAAAGTAAAGGCTTTGACTATATACATAAGGTAACTTACAAGTAATAAACAAGTATGTTAAGGAAGAAACTAAGAAAGGACATATCTAGAAGTTAGAGTCTTCTATCTATTCAAATATACTTATAGTATATAAGAAGAACAATCTAAATAGAAGAGTTTACGTTAACTACTAAGAAGTTAATATTACAACAGTTAAGAACACTTACTTATTACTAACTAGCTAATACCTACAGAACAGAATAGGTTAGGTAGTTTAATATATAAAACTAGATTAGAGAAGTACCTTTAACTTAATTTAGATTAAGGAAGGTAACAAATAGAAGACAACATTTGTCTTACTATCAGGTCTTTATAAGTATATAGTAATACTATTTAGTTTAACAAACGTACCTGCTATATATCAAAGACAGAACAATAGTATACTAGAAGATCTTCTAGAAGTAACTGTAATATATTACCTAGACAATATCCTAGTATTCTTAGAACAAGAAGAGGATTATAAGAGACATGTCAAAGAAGTCTTGAAGAGACTTATAGCAGTGGACTCTTGCCTTAAGCTATTGAAATACAAGTTTAGAGTAACTTATATAATATTACTAGAGTGTTTAATTACTCTAGGACAGGTAGAAGTTAATCTAGAGAAAACTAAGGGCGTTAAGAGTTAGCTAACGCTACAGAATGTCAAAGACGTCTAGTTGTTTCTAGGATTCGCTAACTTCTCCTAACAAGTTATTAGAGACTATACTAAGTTAGCTAGTTCTCTAACTAGCCTAACTCGAAAAGACATTGATTTCTAATAGACAGAAGAAGCTAAAGGAGCTTTCTAGGAAATCAAGAAACAATTTATAGAAGAACCTATTCTTTAAGCTACGACGCTAGCAAGCTAAGTACTGTTGAGACTAATGCTTTAGACACAGTAGTAGGCACTATATATCGTTAACCTAGAAAAGAAGGTAAACTTATACTAGTAGTATACTTTTCCAAGAAAATAGATCTAGTATAGCAGAACTATAAGATATATAATAAGGAACTTCTTGCTATAGTTCTAGTACTTAAATACTAGAGGATATATCTCTAGAACGTAAATCATTAGGTTACTATACTATTAGATCACAAGAACCTTAGGACGTTCACTACTATACAAGAACTCTCGAATAGAAGACTTACAAGGTAGGCAGGAATCTTAGAAGGCTACAACATTATAATCTAACACGTTAGTAAGACAGCAAACTCTCGAGCCAACGCTCTTAGTTAGAAGCTAGGCTACGAAGAAGATAAGAAGTACAAAAAGATTGTAATTTTAAAGACTCTAGAAAATAAGAATCTAGCTCTAGCTATATACAAAATAGCAGCGACAGGAGAAGGTCCGTGGACAAGGAAGGTTTAGAGAGCCTAGAAGATAGAGTAGCCAGCTCTAGCTAAATGAGAACCTATGCCAAAGAACTTGCCTAATAGTAGAGGAGACTTCATTGACATTTATAGAGTAACAAATAATCAAAATAACAAAGAACAGTATACAAATAGAAAACTACATGTCTCTAAATCCTATATAAAGGAGTTTGTTAAGGAATACTATACTACTCTAGTATATAGTTACTAGAGAGTTCGCTGAACTCTCTAGCGAATCAAGTAGTACTACTACGTTGATTACTTATTAGTAGTAGTCAAGGAAGTAATAGTAGAGTGTAATACCTATACTAGGAACAAGGCTTCTCGCTATACACCTTATAGACAGATAGGTACTACTCTAATACTACTGTCGTTATATATTCTTAGTAAATAGCACCTTCTACAACAGCTTAGTTAATTCACGTGCTTCGGCTTATATAAGTAGCTTGCTACTTATATACTTAAGCTCATAGAATCCGACCTCTCTTTATCTTTACTCTTCATGTAATAAAGATATAGAAATACAACTACTTATTACATTATACTTTATAACTACTAAGTCATACTAACACTAATTAGTAAGCGCGCATAGATTAGATATACTTGTTAACTACCTCTGCCTCTTCTTGGATTATAGTATATGTTAATGTAGTATAGTAGTATTATAACTTAAAGAGTAAAGTCTCTCTCTTAAACTGTGGATTTATACTTTACTACTATAACAAGCATATATAGAGTACCTTCTTGGATTAAGTTCTAGAAGTACTAGAATTACAAAGACTAAACACTTGTGACTTAATTGCTGTTAGTACTCTTATACCCTTATTCTCACTCTTACTACGCCCTTATAATATTCAGTGGATTTACCTCTTACTTTACAAATACCCTCGAACCTTAGAAGAGCTGGAATCTAAGGCTTTCTATACTCTCACACTCTTATACCCCTACTCTTAAACCTCTACTCTACCTCGCTTAGTCACAATATAGCTAAACTAATAGAGCTACCAAGAGAGCTTAGTAAGAACAACCTTACGAAGTTTATTACTAAGTATATCAACAAATATAACTAGATAGAAGACAATAATAAAGTACTTTAGGCTATCTTTCAAGAAGACTTTAAAGACTAGAATGAAGATTACTTTATAACAGCTAACAGATCCTAAGTTACTAAGCTACATAAGGCACTTTGTTGTCGAGGTATATAGATTAAGATAGACAGTAAGAAGGTATATATAGCTATAGCTCTTGTTAATACCCTCAAGGAGATTAACCCAGTAAAGTAGACAGACAAGGAGATACTTAATATTATAAAGAATATAGATATAAATTCAAGAAGGTTTAATTAATAACACAAGACAATATACAACCTCTTCTTTTAATATAGAGATCTTTTTCAACTTATTTAACCTCAAGAAGCTTAACTCTACAGCACCTCTTAAAGCTTCTCTTAGACGCCTTAAAACACTTCTCAAAGCACCTTTTAAAGTACTACTTAAGGCGTCTCTTAAGTACCTCAAGTTACTCTACAAAGTACCTTAACCTTAAACTCTCTAGACTCTGCCCCTCTAGGGACTACTATAGCACAGTAACTACAAGGCATTTATGTATATAGACCTCTACCAGGTATAGTACAGCTAAATCAACACAGAAACTTCCTTACCTTATATAAGTTCTAGCAACCCTAGACAGGTATAAATCTCTCTCTGTTCTAACAAACTCTAGCTGTCTAGACAACTAGTAACACTATACTCCCCGCGCCACCTACTTCTCTAATACCTCTAGTACCTCCTGCTCAGACAGGTATAAATCTCTCTCTGTTCTAACAAACTCTAGCTGCCTATACAACTAGTAGCAGCACTGTACCGCCTATACCCTCTATACTACCTACGCCTCTAGTACTCTATGTACCTTCTATACAACTGTAGCAGCTACCTTGTACTTAATTACAAGTAAAGCCAGGGTATAGACAAGAATTAACAAATATAGCAAAGACCTATATAGACAACATAAGATATAGAGGCACTAGTAATTATTTTAGACTTCTACTAGTATCTATAACTCTGTTAGTCTAGTACTACTTTCTTTATGTTACAAGTCTCTTCTCTTATTAAACTAACCTCCTTAATATATCTTAAAGCCTTAATCTCTTTGTTAAGCTCTTTAAGTATTACCTTTGTAGATAGCCTCTACTTACTTCTGCCAGCTATATATAAACGCCTACTGATTTACTCTACAAAAGAGCCTTATACTCTACATCTACAAAGCCTTAAACAAGAACCTTATACAAGAGCCTCTAGTAACTCTGTTAGTCTAACTTCTACTAGTATCTGCGACCTTGTTAGTCTAGTACTGCTTTCTTTATGTTGCAAGCCTCTCCTCTTATTAAACTAACTCTCTTAATATATCTTAAAGCCTTGATCTCTTTGTTAAGCTCTTTAAGCATTACCTCCGCAGATAGCCTCTACTTGCTTCCGCTAGCAACTAAATGCTAAATTAACAATGCCCTTAATTAGTACAATAGCTCTATAAATAGCCTACTCAAAGACCTGCTCCTTAATTTAGATTTACTTGTGTAGCGTGAACCCGGGAAGTGGACTAGCTCTTTTACACTTATAGGAATAGAAAATAAGAAGTATATTATTAAACTTCTAAGAGAACTTACAAAATTCTACTCTACAGCAGTAAAACTGTAAGGTGAATAGTAGGCAATAAGTCAATTTGAATCTTTTCAATTCAGTACAGAACTAATCTCTGCCTCTCCTTAGAGGTGCAGGAGAAGTCTCGCTTTATAGAAGCTCCTAAGCCCTAATATTACGTCAACTCTGTTAACTCTGTAAACTCCATCTACTAGAACTACTTAATTCCTGATTGATTTATAATAGCAGATGAAGACTTCCTTAGATCAGATGAAAAGTCACATGACCTCATGACCTCGTGACCTCCACATATCACAGTTGAGTTCTACTCTACTTAGGTCTAGTTTAATTATATAGGGGTTATTAATTAGAGTTACTAAAAGGTCTCTGTGAGGGTCCTGTAATAGTCCGCCGATAGAGTTAGAAGAGCTTCCTCTATTGTCAGGTATAACTTATTTAGGAGTAGTCTAAGCAACGTCTTTGTTAGGTAGTCTTCTGAGTCTTGGAGGCATCTTGCTTATTATACTACCTCTCTATTGAGTGTAGAGAGATTAGCTTGTAAGGTAGATAGTAGGCAATAAGTTAATTTAAATCTTTTCAATTTAGTACAGAACTAATCTCTGCCCCTCCTTAGAGGTGCAGGAGAAGTCTTGCTTTATAGAAGCTCCTAAGCCCTAATATTACGTCAACTCTGTTAACTTCGTAAACTTCATCTACTAGAACTGCTTAATTCCTAATTGATTTATAATAGTAGATGAAGACTTCCTTAGATCAGATGAAAAGTTATATAACCTTATGACCTTGTGACCTCTATATATTACACTTATAGATCTAACAAAAGTAACTAAGTCTTTGTTAGTTAGGTTATAGTAGAAAGTAAGGTATAACAAATACTGCCTTATAGGTCTAACAAAAGTAACTAAGTCTTCGTTGGTTTAGTTATAGTAGAAAGTAAGAGTTACTAGAGTGTTTATTTAAAGGTAAACTTGTTACTTAAACTTAAGATGTTAAAAAAAGATATATTAAATACTAAAGTAAGGTAAGTTAAGTATAAAGCCTCTATCTAATAGCAGACGTGCTAGTTATAAACAGAACCTTCATTCTTATAGAGCCTAGAAGGAGCCTAATGTCACGAATCACGTGGAGGCACGTGACCAGTGAAGACCAGGCGGCGTTCTAACAGGTTAAGTACATCTATAGGACCTATAGCTAATAGAGATCAGTTAGACTAGCTAAACAATCTAAGGATTTCTAGTTATAGTTATTATATAACATAGTCACATAACTGTTAGAGCTTGTAGGAGTTTACTTTAGAGCTTGAGAATCTTAAGCTCCTTCTAAGCTCTATAAGAATAAAGGTTCTATATATAACTAGCACGTCTGCTATTAGATAGAGGCTTTATACTTAACTCTTATCTACTTTAGTATTTAATACATTTAGTTTTAAACTCTTAAGTTTAAGTAACAAGTTTACCTTTAAGCAAATACTCTAGTAACTCTTACTTCCTACTGTAACTAAACCAACGAAGACTTAGTTACTTTTATTAGACCTGTAAGGTAGTATTTGTTATACTTTAAGTATCTGCTTAGAAGTAAAGTACTATAATGTTAGTTATATCTTCTACCTTAAAAGTAGTACTAAAAGCAGCTATTACTCTAGCTGTTATAATAGTACTAACTGTTACTACTCTCTGAGAGAAAGTAAAACTACTAATCTCAAAACTATTTAATAGTTTACTAGAAAAGCTTATAGAGTTCCTTATAAAAGCCTCTCTCTACTTAAACTTTCATGTAGTATAATTCACAAGTGAAACTAACTAAGTTATATAGCTTATTACCTGTCTCAAAGGAGTAGTCTATAACTAGATAGAACTATATCTTAAGGACTTCTAGAAGAACAAAACATCTAAAGGAAAGGTGTTAACAATTATATCTAAAGTCACAAAGAAACTATTCTAGAACGTTAAGAGATTCAAAGAGAGGCTTAACTAAGTATTTACAGATGTTGATTTAAAAAAGAAATCTGTCTAGGTATTATATAATTTCTAACAGAAGAACTCTATAGCTAAGTATACTTTATACTTCTAGCAGTATATAGTATAACTAAACTAGAACAACGAGGTACTCTAGAAACAATTCTATAGAGGATTAAAAGACAACGCTAAGAATGAATTAGTAAGAGATAACCTACTAACCTTACTTAACGAATTAATTAATAACTTAATTAAAATCAACAACTAAAACTATAAACAAAGGCTTAAAAGAAAAGGAAGTTATCGACATTAAGTAAATCATAGAGGAAAGAACTATAGAGATCCTATAGAACTAGATACTATAAGTAGAACCTGGCTAAAGAAAAGAGTAGAGAAGTAGAGTAAACTTTCTCAGGAAGAAAGAAACCGCCGACGTAAGTAGAATTTATGTTACTTATACAGCAAAACCAGCTATAGAGCGAGTAAATATAGCTTGAAGAAGTAACTTAATCAGAGAAAGTAAGTCAACGCTACTAGCTGTAAGAAAGTAGCTGTGCTTGAAAGCAGGCTACTTATAGAGAAAGAGTTAGCTGAATACATTAGTATATAAATCAAAGAAACAGAATCAGTAGACGAATTAGACAACCTAATCCTTAAAGAATACTATAGTATACAATTAGACTCTGTTAAAATCCTTTCTCTTTAATAGCTTATAGTACTAGTCTAAGAATCTACTAGCGTAGATATTAGGGACACCTAGATATTAATATATAGCGAGGAACAAGAGTATAGGTAGAGGGATCTATAGAACTCTAAACGAACCTTTTAGACTATATAATTATGTTTAGGTGTATGCCTAAGATTTAATACAAAATATATTACCTGATAGTTAGAAGAAGGCCTAATTAGTTTAACAAGTATTAGTATAATCTCATGAACGACTTTTATAGAAAGAACGTACTTTAACCTAGCTAAAACAATTATTCTAACAGAGTACTTGTTAGAATTGTCTAGCTTATTAGAGGCAGGCGACTAGGAGGTAGTAAGCGAGGACCTAGAAGTAGGAGAAATATAGACATTTATTAGTACCTACATAGACAGAAACTGTTAGGCACAAATTAATAAAATCAAGCCTGACTTCTAGAGTTTATATACATTACAAGGAGACAAGCTAGTACCTCTAGACAAATATAAAGTAGTATTTACAAAGAACTGTTAAATTACCTTTTAAAATCTCTGCTTAGAAAAAGAAACATTAGAACTTATATATAGATAGTGTCTTGAGAGCAACATCTACTATTAAGATTCTAGAGGTCCTAGGTCTTAGTAACCTAAGAGAGGAGAACAATAGATAGTAATCTAGCTAGTTAACAGAACTAGTACATAGAAGCTAGAACAACCTCTTAGAATCACAGGATTCAAGCTAAGGTTTTTAGTAACACTACCTAAACCTAACTCTAACAAGTACTATTAGGTAGGAGAAGTATATGAAGTAGTCTATTTAGACAAGAAGAAAGTAGTTTTTGAAATACTAGAGGAGCTAGACAGGCTCTTGTTTAAAATCTTTTCTATTAAACAACAGGAAGCTTGTATAACTTTAGAAGAAAGTTAGTTATTTATAACTATAACTATTAGAGAAAAGAAACTCTAAATTATAATTAATTCCAGAGCTACAAGTAACTTCATTTCTCTCTTAGCTATACAAAAGCTAAATGTTATAGTCAAAGAAATAATACTATATAAACTCACAGTAGTTAATAGAACAGAGGTAGAATACTAAGGAGGTGTTGTTAACTAATGTACTATACCTATAAAAACACAGATCAAAGAACACTATTTAGATATATAATTTAATATTATAGATATTAGTAAAAAGAATGTAATACTTAGAATGTCTTAGATTAGAGAACATAACTCTAACATTAACTAAAAGGAAAAAGAGATATTCTTTAGCTAATGTAACTATAAGTAGCTTTAACTATAAGGCTGGAATAAGGTTAGCGCTACCTCTTCTAAGTTGTCTAGACATCTAGCCTAGGGTTCTCTACAGGTTAGCAAGAAAGCTAATAACAAAATACCTGTATAGTATAGAGAATTTTCGAAATTATTTAATAATCTAGAAGACATATATGCCTTACTAAAACATTAACTATAGAATAACAAAATAAAACTAAAAGAGAGTTATAACCTTAGAAAGCAAAGACTTCAACTATATATATAAGGCAACTTATAAGTAATAAACAAGTATGTTAAGGAAGGAATCAAGAAAGAATATATCTAAAAGTCAGAATCTCCTATCTGTTCAAATATACTTATAGTATATAAAAAAGACAATCTAAATAAAAGAGTTTGTTTTAACTACTAAGAAGTTAATAATATAACAGTTAAGTACGCTTACTCATTGCTGACTAGCTAATACCTACAGGACAAGATAGATTAGGTAGTTTAATATATAAAACTAAATTAGAGAAGTGCCTTTAACTTAATTTAGATTAAGGAAGATAACAAATAGAAGACTATATTTGTCTTACTATTAAGTCTTTATAAGTATACAGTAATACTGTTTGGTTTAACAAACATACCTACTATATATCAAAGACATAACAATAGTATACTAGAAAATCTTCTAGGAGTAACTATAATATATTATCTAGACAATATCTTAGTATTCTTAGAACAAGAAGAGGATTATAAGAGACATGCCAAGGAAGTGTTAAGGAGGCTTATAGTAGTAGACTCTTGCCTTAAGCTATTGAAATACAAGTTTAGAGTAACTTATACAACGTTCCTAGAGTGTTTGATTACCCTAGAACAAGTAGAAGTTAATCTAGAGAAGACTAAGAATGTCAAGAGTTAGCTGACGCTATAAAATGTTAAAGATGTCTAGTTATTTCTAGGATTTGCTAACTTCTGCTAACAATTTATTAGAGACTACGCTAAGCTAGCTAGTCCTCTAACTAGCCTAACTCGAAAAGGCATTGATTTCTAATAGACGAAGGAAGCTAAAGAAGCTTTCCAGGAAATTAAGAAACAATTCATAGAAGAACCTATTCTTTAAAGCTATAACACTAGTAAGCTAAGTACTGTTAAGACTAATGCTTTAGACATAGTAGTAGGTACTGTATATCTTTAACTAGGAAAAGAAGGTAAACTTATACTAGTAGTATACTGTTAGAGGTAAACAGCACGTACAGGGTAGGCTACAGGGTAGGCTACAGAGTAGGCACAGAGTAGGTGATAGGTGAAGTAATTAGATCGGAGCAGGGTAGGTCATGTGGCTGTTAGGTCACGTTTCTATGGAATCAGATAAGTATAAGATAAAGACTTAAAATTGACTTGATTTCTAACTATAAGGACAGTAAGAGGCTATATATACTTCTTAGAGAGATTCTAGAAGTTTCTATAGCTTACAAATAAAGTAATAGCTAGAAGATTCGAAAGAAATGTTATAATCACGTGTTCGGCTAATCGAACTCTCTAGAACATTCTAGTATAGACTAAGGTTTAAACCTAAAGCCTATTAGTAAGTAAGGTAATTATTACCTAATACTAACATTGAACTTAGATAGTTTCGAGTACTTTAACCTTAAAGGGTTCAGACACATTAGACATGCTTGCGTTGTTATAGTTAGAGTCTACTAGTACTAGTTCGTTGTCTAGTAATAGTACAGCAGGGGTAGTCTAGGGTTAAGTTCTCTCAGCGCTGCTAGAGAGAGTTAACAAGTTTGTTTAGCTAGTACTAGAACTAGCAACAGCTGGTTTTAGTAGAGTTAGAGCTATAGCAACTAAACTTCTAAGCAGATGCTTAAAGTATAACAAAACCTACTCTTGTACTAAAAGTAACAAAGGTAACTAAGTCTTAAAGGTTAGAATATAGAAAGAGGTTTAGGTACACTAGGTGTTTACTTAAAGGTAAACTTGTTACTTAAACTTAAGAAGACAAAAACAATATATTGTAAACTAAGTAAAGAAGTTAAGTATAAAGCTTCTATCTAATAGCAGACGTGCTAGTTATATATAGAACCTTTATTCTCGTAGGTAGACTAGAGCGCTAGTCGCTCTAGTCGACCCAGCCGCTTAGGTAGCTTGTCGCTCCAGGCGACCTAATATGTCACGTGATTTATACTAAATGAATTCCCTGGATTGCTTAGCTACTCTAGGCGACCTCTATTTGCTATAAATACTTAATAGTATCTTGTTCTGTTAGAGCGCCGCCTGGACTTACTTATCACGTACTGACACGTGTTTTATAACACTTAATTAAATGTCTATTCAAGGCTCTATTGTACCCGTTGATTCGGAGGGTCTTCGCACAAAGATTCTAGCTACGAAACCTAGCTAAGAGAAGGTTATATTAACAGAGGTTAAAAATCATATAAGTAAGAGCTTCTTCACAAGGTATACCAGCTAATTCTAAGTACTTCAAGCTCGAAAAGTTAGGATATATAACGTACTAACAGACTATAGAGGAAACGAGAGAGGTAGGCTTAACAGAGAAGTATATAGTCTTTCTTATTAGAGGCACGTTCGAGGTTAGTAGAAATACTATATCGAGTAATAGACTAGGACACCCGGTATATAATAAGAAGACTCTTCGACTATAACATAATACTGTTATAGTAATTATTAATACAAACTAAGTTAGTCCTGCCTATTAAACAAACTCTTCAGCAATCGCCTATTACTCTAGTACTACGTTTAGTCTACTCTAGACAAACTCCTCAGGAATCTACTATCCCGCTAGCACTATATTTAGTCTACTATAGGCAAACTCCTCAGGAATCTGTTATCTCTCTAGTACTACACTTAGTCTGCTATAGACAAACTCTTTAGAAATAAGCTAATATAACTCCTGCGCTCGCAACTCTGTATTATATAATAAAACTTTGTTACCTAATACATCGCCGTTGACAGAACTAACTCTAAAAGCTCTGGTTTGTTCAGGGGTAGCCTTTTTATTAATATGTTCTATTCTATCTACAACAGGTAAACTACTATCTAATTCTAGCAGATCGGGCCCTCTAAAGTAGTCTTTCTGCTCTGTGGCTGCTAACAGGACATCTATTAAGTTAATGTTACTAGAAGGAACTTCCGTTCCCCTAGCAGTCCTATAATTATAGACAGGGCCTGTTATAATTAATTAGCAATAACACTATTTATACTGGCATGAAGACACTAATACTATAGGGACCTTTAGCTAAAGATGCTGTAGGTTTTATACTAGTAATCTATAGTAGAGGTAGTTTTCTGCTACAATAAATTTCCAGCTATAGCAAATAATTAGCAGATAGTAACTTAGGATTATAGCAGAGAGTAGTATAGATTTCTAATAGACTAGGCAAATTAGAATAGCTTTATACTTTCTTAGAGTGTATTAGCTTTTACCTATAGATCTCACCAAGAATGGTTTTAATAAAGAATAGAATTAAGAAAGGTAGAGATACGTAGACCTTGAATTCTAAACTTTAGTGTACGTGTTTTGAGATCTCTCTTAGGAAATATAAAGAACTCTTCTCTCCAGCGTCCGCGAAACAGCTATATTGTGTAACCGTTTAACTACCTAAGTTGTTTAGATAAGCCTGTGACAGATATAATGCTCTAGAAATATCTTTTACTTATATAATATAAAAATCTCGGTCTCTAAGTGACAAAGCCCTCCTGCTACTAATGTAGAAATTATCTGGTTAACCTAGCCTGAACCCCTCTAGAGAACATCAAGGTTCTTCGGATTGAATTGACTTACACAAGCCTGTATCACAATATCTATACAACGTTTCTCTATGCCATGGTACACTAAGACATAGTATAATAATACGAAGACTAGTGTGCAGAAATTGACAATATTTGTTGTAAAATTCCTCCCAATTTCCATTGCAGCCACGCCATTGGTGTAGCTATTTGTTATCTGTAGGGCAGCATCGGCAGGTCCAAACCACGCAGGTACACAATCTGATTTAGTGGGCGTGGGTTTGATAGATAGTATAACATTCTTGATGATTGCATCAAATGCAATAAGAATTTCTAGCAAGGAGGAGAGCCTAACAGCTCTCCTCTTCGATGACTAGTCTTTGGCGCTTGGAATATTGCGTAGTATGTTGTCTATCTCCTTTTGCTATCTCAGCTTTGATTTTCTTTGCCTCTTTGCTGATTGGGGAAGAGTATCAGGTTTATATAGTATGAATTTAATGTGTCAGGTCGAAGGTCTAGTGTCTGAATTGTTGATTCCTTTGTTGCACACGTCTGATTAAGGAGAAGATGGAGGAGAATAGACTGTTGTCAATTGCTTGACTTTGGTCTCGAGATATATGACGTACTCAGAAAGAGTACCCTGAAAGTTGTTAATTCGTTGTTCTGTGGCCATTGAACGAGGTGCCGGAGGTTAAAGGACCAAAATAAGAGATGTCGATAGAAAGGGGTGTTGTGGAATAGAAGGGCACGGGTCTTACTCGATGGGGCAACTGCACTAAAGGTTGCCTGTTAGAGCATAGCTTACATAGGCATGGTTTAACGAAGAGCTCTGGCGGTACAAGGGCTAGTATGTATTAAGTTGCTTTGCTTACACCACACAGGCCATTCTCATAGCACTCAATACATATTGGCCCTTGTACTCTGATATTGCTACTAAAATGATGGAAACATTCCTCTACTAGCATATAAGTGACAGGCAGGGCAAATCTGCTTATAAAGAGCGATTAACCGTGTGACTAATTAGGGTGGTTATAACATTAAGTTAATACTAAATTGTCTGTGGGTCTTGAATATCTCATTTCCAATGTAGGGATTCAGTTCAATGTATAAAGTAAAAGATGTAGAATAAGGCAACCAACTATATGCACCCTCTTTTATTTCTCATTGCTCACCGCTGTTACACTACGTTTTCTTCCTCGATCATGCTCGCCTTCTTTCTCTCAAAAGAAACAGTGGAACGAGTTACTCCTAGCTTATCCACCTGCTACGTCTTACTAATCCCTTCTCCATGGGAGGAAGGAGTTCACGAGTTACTCAGAACCACCCATAACTTAGATACAATTCGACACATCTGCTAGCTCCCTTTTCAAGATTGAAATACACCTTAAGTTACATTATTGGACTAGTGGGATTCTGGATTAGATTCCTTTTTGATATCCTTTGCTACAAGAGATTGACACAACAAAATCCTCGGGTGGACCACAGATCGCAAGGCTGAAGAGCTTCTGAGGCTGCTACAACCAGTAGTAAGGAGGCTGTCACCTGTTTGGAACTAGTCTTGGACCTTACTAACCTTTGCTTCTGGGGATTCTCGCCTGATTGCCAACGAATTCTATAATATCATCTACAAAGCGGTCTATAAAGTCACTTTCCGAGAATAAGTGAGCTATGTAGATGGAAATGAGGAGCATGCCATCACAAGCTTGTTGAATGAGGTTTGGAATACACACTAGTACCTTTATTATCACCTAACAGTGCTATCTTGCGGGGAAAGAGGAAAATACGTTGAAGTCAAGGAGGTGAGTCTTTAAGTGATGTTCTCTATTGTGATATTCTGATAGCATCAATAGCATTTGCGTTCCCAGCACCCTCTAGCATACTGGATTCTTACTAGTAGCCTACAACTTAACTCCACCCAGCCCCAAGATTCCCTTGGCTATCTCTTTCGTTCTATTTCAGACATATTTACAAGTATAAACCCAGCTTGTATAGTTAATCGATTTACTGTTCTCAATCTTCGGTTTACTCTCATAAAGGAGAAGGAAGGCGTTTGAAGGCTAGATTTTTCCTTTCTCAAAGGCATCACTTGCAATAAGCTAATAGAATTGGCTGAGTCAATCACAGACACTGAGAGCGAGCTCTTTTGTAACTTTTCAGTCGATGATTTCCTTCAACATTACAAGAAAACCTGCTTCAAGTATGACAAGCAATGGTCAGCTTTAAGTGATAATGTCCTCGCATGTCTTACTGCTGACTGTAGCTTGGTGGGGTGTATTACAAAGGTTGTAAAGGCAAGTGAACCTCTTCTTCTTTACCTGTTTTGACTAAGTCTAATACTTTCTAGCATCTTCGTCTCTTGCGGAACCAAAGCTCTTTAACAGTAGTTCTTGATGGCATTTGAAGGGCAGAAGTTCCTGCTATAGAGCTATTAGAGATATTGAAATTGTTTAGACTCATTGACTTACACAATAACTATACCTTCTACTAGAAACAGTCATCTAAGGAGTCTAACTCTGTGCTTCTGTTTCTACTTCCTTACTTCAAGCGAGTACAATTGATCCTGTTAGCAGGCTTATTGAATTCTTCTGATTTGTGCTATACTTTGAATAGAGACAACACTGTAGCAGACTGGTCGAAGGAGAAAGCGACCTGTCACAGATAGTACAGGAAGGCTTTAGCATCAAAAAGGTTTAGATTATATTATACAACGTGTTTGTGATAGCATTAGTTATGCTTATCTGTCTATGTCATCAATATATATTTAAATACAGAACACAGTATCCTGATATCAAGTAATGCTTGTAAGTTTCTAAGTCTTTAAACTCTCTCTAATTGACTTCTTCTAGAATCTAGCTTCTATGTTCTTCTCTTCTGGAAATCTGTGACGCTCAAAGAGGGAAGAGGAAACCAGCGGAGTTGCAGGAAAAGATTAGTGCCTAGTAGGACAAGCCCTTGAGTATTCACAGACGAGTTTTCTGGGAGACTTGATTACAACACAATCAAGTGTATTGCTGTAAATACAACAGGAAACGCAAATACAACTGCAGAGATGTGTGCCTATGTTAACACATTTGCAAGGGTTGCGACGCTTGCTTGCCTAGGCTAAATTTGGCAACAGAACTATTGAATCCTAGAAAAGTCGTCGCCCTCGACCAGTCCCAGATTTCTCAATCAAATACCGAAATCAACACCGAAAACTGCAAAAAATAAAAACATACAATAGCAGGTATTCGCTGGTGGTCACCCACCCAACTACTAATCTGCCAATCTGAGGCTTGTGTATGGCAGAGCGGACAGGATGCCTAATTCTCCTCAGTCTATGGTCATATGTAGTAAGATAGATGCTGTTCATTTCTAGATTGTTCTCCAGTCTTTGAATTAAGCAGGGTTTGTATTCGAAATCAAACCATAACAGCTAACTAGAAACTTTAAAACTCTCGTTGATGTAACAGAACTCACAGTCTTATTGTGACAGAGCTCACAGTCCTGTCTGACACACTTGGCACTCCATGGAGGGGCTCGCTTAAGACAGACCTTGCTTCTAGCTACTGTATATAAACCTGAGTCCCTCGCACTCTTTTTATCCTGTAGCTTTAAATTCGCAAACCTACTCCTGATCTCTTTGCGCTGTAGCCCCAGGTTCATGTTGTCACACTTATCTCTGTGACGGTTCTGACCGCCACCATGCCTCAACCCAGCCCCTGGCTGCAATGCTTGGCTGGAATGCTATGTCGCAGACTGCTGCTGGAATGCCATGTTGCAGACTGCTGGAATGCCATGCTTCAGACCAGCCTCTGGCTGGAACTCAGCTAAGCAGATGGGCTTGGCACCTCTTGTATATAAGGAGCCTCTGGCTCCCGAGCTCTGCTCTCTTCTCTTCTTTCCTCAGCTTAGAATCCTCGTATAGACAGTTCCACAGTGTCAACCTCACCATTCGTGTGCCTGACGTAGTCGTGCTCTTGCGCGGTCCATCAGCTGTGCGTGTCGTCACAGATATGACATATCAGCACCTGGTGGGCCGTATTATACGAGAACATCATAAAGGTATAGGCGGATGATGCTGTTGGAGCTGCTACTGGTGCTGCTGGTGCTGCTGGTCGTGGTGCTGGTCGTGCTGTTGGTCGTGGTGCTGTAGTGTGGGTGGCACACGTGATATTTGCACGGCTCGACCCCATCAAAATTTTTAAGGAATCGAGTTTTGCTCCGATTATAAATATTTTTGCATCAGCATGTAGCTCTCGTCAGGCACATTCTAAATCTGCAACCCGATCCTCATTCCGACAAGTGTGATTGGTTAGGGCGCAACGCTTTTTGCAGCAAAAATCACAAGGCACTTGGCGCTGAGTCAGTAGGCGCGGCGCGGTGGGGGAAACGGCTTTTTGCAGCAAAAAGCCGCCCCCTAGTAGGTGGTAGGTTCTTTTGTCTCTTTTGAACGGTGGCAAGACGCGTTATCTTGCATCCATATGAATTCTCTATTAGGGTTGACGTGTAAGAAAGATTCGACGTTATTTAAGATCACAGCGTCGTACTTATATGAGTTCATACTCCCCCAATCCTTCTCCCAAAAGGTAGCTGGCCCTTTTCCTCCCATTATAATCGTACCGTGAAACATCCCAGCCGGGAGCTTACGATACTTGTGTTGTAAACACTCGGGATTTAAGCGATCAGAGCCGTCCTCCTTCACAGTAATGTATGACTGAGTATGTGCTCCTCCCATTGCCCACACCTCGTCAGAGAAGATCTGGCAAGAGAGCCTGTGAGGTGTCCAAGTAATTCCTTCTTCCGCAAAAGCAAGGCGCTCTGCAATAACTTGAGGATTATCTGAGAACCCCTTCCGTGTTGCAATACGTCTGCCATATCCTACAAGCTTGAAAGCTGTCTTTATAGCCTGCTCTCCACAATCTTGTAAACCAAGTTCTGGGGGGGGTAATCTCTCGTATGTGTTTAAAGGCAATATGTCGGCGGGAAGGTGATTCAAGAAGCCATTGCTCAAGCTGGCGATGTGACAACATGAACCTGGGGCTACAGCACAAAGAGATCAAGAGTAGATTTGAGAATTCAAAGCTACGGAAGAAAGAGAGTGCGAGGGACTCAAGACTATATACAGTAGGTGAGAGCAAGGGCTGCCCTAAGCGAGCCCAAGCCCTGACCGTATTGTCACATGTGTTCCGTCACAGGCGACGTGTAGGTGTAGTGATCTTTGCCTTCCGGCCACAGTGAGCCTTATATTGCGGGGTAAGTCGACTGTTCTTGGCTAGTAGGATCTGGGATATTGTATAGCCGTATTTCTTATGTATTCTTTCCGGTGAGTGTCAGGACTTGTAGCAAATGCCAATGAATTAAACTACAGTGTGAGAGGCTACATGCCGAATAACTCAAGAATGTAGGTTCAAGATTAACTGTTAAGGATTGCGTGAAGAGAGAACTAAAATACAGGAAGAGGCACGTCTTATTTAGACGTTAGCTCCGCACAGACCATCTTGCCACCGAGCATGCGAGAAAGTTCCACGAGGGCAAAGCCCAAGTCCCAACAGGGTTCTAACCCTGACATACAGAGTGTCACGAATCACGTGTCAGCACGTGATAAGTAAGTCCAGACGGCGCTCTGACAGGACAAGATACTATTGAGTAGAAATAAGTTATGGGATTGGATAAGAGTAGCTAGCCGATCCAAGGATTTCCTTCAGTATAAATCACGTGACATATTGGGTCGCCTGGAGCGACAAGCTACCCAAGCGACTGGCGCTCCAGTCTACCCACGAGAATGAAGGTTCTATATATGACTGGCACGTCTGCCATTAGATAGGGGCTTCATGCTCAACTTTACTTTAGTTTGCAATACACATTGTTTTGTCTTCTTGAGTCCAAGTAACGAGTTTACCTTTGAGTAAACATCCGGCGTATCTGAACCTCTTCCCGCATCCCAACCTTCGAGACCTAGTTACCTTTGTTACTTCCGGTACGATATTAGGTATCGTTACACAGAGGTTGTCTATGTACAAGAAGGTTCGATTGTCTTTTCCAGAGCTGAGTTCTTGCCAACTTATATACTCAGCCTACTCATTCTCGAAGGTTCTTATTACCAAGCACACTCTCGATGGTTCTGGTTACCAAGCAAGGTCACGTTGTCATATGAATACGTCGCTGGAGTACTCCAAGACTTACTCTACGGGTGCAACCCTTGACAGTGAGATGTTAAAATCAAGAGCTGTTTTAATCCGAATACGATCACTACGAGTTGTAGGGGTGCGCCTTGTTTTTGAGGGGTCTTCGGTAGTAAGAGATCATTTTGAGAACTTGTAGGCACAGTATTAGACTCACACGAAGGCCTAGGCTTATTCTGGGACTCCCAGGGTTGTGTAGAGAGTAGTGAAAGCGATCGTAGTGGAGGAAGATTCTCCTGGATTTTAGAGGGCGGACGGCTCCGCGGGGGAGTATTGAGAAGTCGCCGTATATCCATTGGAACTCTGAATAGCTTCAATTACAAAATGGAGGATTCTGCCGGCAGTTTAAAGTAAAGTAGGGTGTAGTTCTAGAAGATTCATAGGTTTCATTGTCAAGGTACGTGGCCTTATGTCACGTGCTAGCTTTCATAGATCTTTTAGAGACGTTCTCAGTCTCTCTTCCACAAGTTGTAATCAATCTATTCCACCATGTCGCAATTGTCCTCGACTTGCACTTGGTACCGTGACATTGATTACCGAATACCTTTCGATATCGGATTGTCCTCGACGTCCGTTTATTGATGAACAAACCAACGAACAAACCAACGAACAAACCAACGAACAAGCCAACGAACGAACAAACAAACCATCAACCATGGACCTCTTTATTGAGCCAGTCTACAAGTCCTAACATTAACTGCCAATCGATTCTACATCTGCGACATTCTCTGCAACTCGCGATGCCTTCAAATCACACCACCAATTGATTCCACATTTACGACAGCTCACAGCCTCCCAATACTCTGTCGTAGAGCCTCATTCATATCAACGAAAGTCTACGAAGTACAGGGCCTAAAGGATGTAAGACATGTCCAAAAACGATTTTAGTGGTGTGTCAAACAGCCAATCAGACCACTGATTTAACAGCTGTTGTGCACTGAGATCACGCTGCTTTAACGCTTAAAATCAATGCTTCCCCCCTCATTATGCCATGCAATCATGGAATCATTACACATTCCCACCCCTCATACTCCCACTCAAGAGGCCACAAGAGATCAGAAGCTACAGGTTCAGACCCTCTACTATATAGCAGGCTAGACTATCTCTGATATAAGACTCTAGCTTCCTAGTCTAACTAGAAAACAGATTGATTATGCTCTTGCAACTAGACCTACTCCTCAAAAACCAAGGCATTGTGGGCGTCACAATCTCCTCACTCCTTGCCATCGAAAGCAACTCATTACTTGGGTTACCACTGACTCTTACACACGCGATGTACCATGGAATGAGCTTCCCAAATACTTGGGTTAGCAAGAATGGTGTGGAGAGAAGGCTATAAGGAAGGCATTTGCCATTGAGGGTTATGCTAGGAGAGTGAGAAGAAGGAAGCCTCTATTGTCTCTCCAGAATCAGCAATTGTGTCTTGATTGGGCAATAGAGCATGAGCACTGGACATTAGATTAATGGGATGAAATCCTATGGAGTGATGAGTCCTGGACATCTCTAGGTCCTCATAGACATTAGTTTTGCACACGCAAAATAGGGAAGTCAGAGGAGTTTCTCCCTGATTACATAGCTCACAAATGACAGAGGAAGATAGGCTGGATGTTTTGGGGGTGTATGTCAGGGAAATATAGCAAAGGAGCAGGGTTATTTTAGGAGAAAGAATAGAGTACTATCACAGCAGCAACGTACTCCAAGCATACATTCCCAGTGGTGTGGAATTATATGTACACTAGTGGGCACTCAGGTCTCAAATTTCAACAGGATGGTGGTCCAGGGCACACTGCAAAATACACCATGAAGCATATGGCTGACAGGGGAGTTGTACCCATAAGCTGGCCACCATTCTCTCCAGATTTGTCTCCCATTGAGACATTGTGGGATAGAATGAAGGATATATTGAGTACACTAGATTCAGAGGTGCACAGGGACTACCAAAGGCTTAGGGCAGCTGTTTTGCAGGCGTGGAACACTATCACAGATGCTGAGGTGAGAGAGCTAGTTCATGGTATAGGAGAACGCTGCACAGCTGTCAAGAATGCCCATGGAATGTACACAGAGTTCTAAATAGCCTCATTTTTCTGAATAGTGTCCAAATGATCATATAGTGTGACTATTAAAGCAGCGTGATGGTGGCGAGAAAAAATGTCTTACATCCTTTTGGCCCTGTACTTCGTACACAATAACATAACACCCTCTCTACCTCAGCCTATGTCTGATCTCTCTTTTATCTATGAAAGCTAACACGTGACATAAGGCCACGTACCTTGACATTCATTGGTTAAGAACCCTGGTCAAGAACCCTGGTCAATGTGGCGCGCTAACAAACATTTAGGGGGGGGATAGTAGAGAGCTGAATACGATGCGAGGATATGAATCGTATACAAAACAAGTTAGGAATTCTATACAAAACAAGTAAGGAATCTAACACAAAACAAGAGGCGTCGCAAGACATAATACAAAACAAGCGAAGTATTAGACTTCACACAGTCAGAAAGAGAGGGTGAAAAAATTTTCACGGAATCTTTTAACGGATATATCTCTGCTATCAGAGGGGCAGGCCTCCTGGGAGGAGAGAGGTGTGACGGTTATGGTCACGAGGGTTGGATGTCACATGCTCGCTTAGCGCGCACGACTTGTATTTAGCTCCCAGCTCTCTCCAGCTCTCCTTCTCTCCTCGTCTTTTGTCCTAAGAATAGGGTGTTGATTGTTCTGAGCCTATCTGAAGCACGTCTGTCACAAGAGGAGTAGTTAAAATTCTAGCTGCTATCGTTTGGTTGAAATGGATTGATGAATTTTAAAGAAAATCTTTTCTCCAAAAAGTTGTGTGCGTTGTACCTTGGACCTTCTTGTCCCTGGGGCTCTCTACTTCGCATCACTTAGGAGGCTAGTACTTGATAAGAAATGTGCGTACTGACAACGCAGTTGTATACTTATACATTGTCTTTGATCAATTGTTATCAATACACTACAGTACTCTCAAGTTTGCTGAACTACCTATACCACTTCTTGCCTTGCTAGCTCTTCATCTCGTCTTCCTGTATATCCCAAGTGCGCCCATCAATACCCACAATCTCTTATCTTCCTCACCAACAAGGCCATCAAGCCCAGTGTTGTCAGTAGTGTCACCGCAGTAAAATACTGCAATATTTCTCAAATTTATATTATCACCGTATTCCAGTAGTGCGTATAGATTTTTAAAAGTCGTATTGTCACTATATTGCACCACCTAAATAATACTACCACAATATAGATGGTATATCGTTGCATGACTCGTACACCAAAAACAATAAATGAAGCTATTCCCATTTTCCACCTATATACTCTCGTCCCCTTACTACTATTCAACAACAAAGTTAGATATAAAGAAAGTAAATAATAGGACATTGGGTAAGGCGGAGGCTGAATGGCGGGGTAAAAAGAGGGGTAAAAAGTGACACTCCCCAGGAGTGATTGATGAATTTATGTCAAAGGAAGATGATGAGGAGAGACTTTTGAAGGGAAAAAGAGCTATTTTTTTACGTCTTTTCAATTCAAAAAGTAATCGCAATCACTACGCTAAAGTGCTCGGGAGTTCATGGCTTGTTTGAGGTGTACGTGGTGGAACAGGGGATTCGCGATTTTGAGGCAAAATTAATCGCGAAAAGATAATTTACTTTCGAACGCGATTAAAAGACAATCTCTTGATAAAATTTAATAATTTTTGCACCGTTGAAACCCCCTAAGTTAGGGCTATCTTCAGAGCCTATATATATAATTTTTAGATAGGAATTCATAATGTAGGAAAAAGAATCCTAAAAAAGTAAATGAATAAGTTAGATTATTTTTGTAGAGTTTTCCTTTAGAGTGGTAATGACAACTTTTTCTTCTTGCTTTTTTTTAATATTAATTTACAGGATTAATTGATAGATATAGGGCATTCTAATGCACTAGTTTAAAGTATTTTAGCTATTAAATAGACGTTGTTGTGGCCATATTTGTCCTTGGTGTTGTTGAATTCATTTATCCCGCTCGGCCCACTTTCACACCGTCCACGGAGATAAATTATTATGAGGTCAATTTAAATGCTATTAATCTAGATTTTTTTTTAAAAATACTCTAATTAGTTAGGACTATAGCCCTAGCTGTTAAGTTGCAGAGTGCTAGTGTTGTTTGTTGCTGTATATAATTATATATGATGCGGCTGAAAATAAAGTGGCGTTAAAGTCCGGGGTAAAAAGCTTAAATTTCGCAGCCTTGGCAATATTAGATAAGTATCGTGGTATTGATTTAAATACTAATAATAGTTACAATATTATTTTTGGATATGCTTGGGATTAAAGGATATCCGTAGTGTGTATTAAAGCGTATTTTTGGCAATATATCCTAGTCATACAATATTCCAAATACTACTGACAACACTGATCAAGCCCATCGAGGTTGTGTGCCGAGAACCGTTGACATAGTAAAGACATAACATTCATTCTGAAACATAGGTTCTCGTACCTTCAACCAAAAGGCTCAATCTGCCTTTACCCGACGCTTCACTGCCATCTTAATGCCTTTTGATGGGAAGATAAATTCTAACATCCACTTGTTCACTGGCTGGGTTGTTTCGACCAGTTCGATCTCATAATTGGTAAAGAGGTAGGAAATAAGCATCTTAAGTTGAAAATCCACGAAGTAACGTCCGGGGCACGATTTGCGGCCACGCCCAAAGATAAGCAAGTTGGATGTTGATAGGAAAGAATGCGGGCTCCTGATACCATTTGAATCTCCACTACTGGCGGCATCGTCGGCTTCGCGCAGGCGCACAAAGCGGAAAGGATCAAAAGTATTGGGGTCAGGGAAGAGATCTGGGTCAGTATGCATTGGTTGGCTCACAAAAGATATTAAGGCACCCTTGGGAAGCGGGAGGCCAGTGTCTGTCTTGAGGCCGTCGACCATGACCTGCCGCACCAGCGCGCGCGTGGGAACCGTGTTGAGACGAAGAGACTCACGCGCGGCGCTGTCGGCAAACACCATACGGTCAGTATTTTGACCTCTCCACAGCCGTGACGGATCTGGTTCGGCGGCCATGAATTGCTTGGCCTCGTTGCGCAGAACAGCGATGGTATCATATTTTGCATCCGACTGGACAATGTTGCGGACCATGTTAGCAGCAGCGAAGCTGCCCTGATATACGAAACCTAGGTTCGTCATGACAAGACGACGTGCTAACTCGTCCGTTCGCAGCTCTGAGGGCCGGTTTTTGGCGGCATATCGCAACATGCGCTGTTCGAGGTCAAAGAGATCGTTTGATTCGTCATCTGGGTTGGCGGTGATATGAGCTAGATGATTTTCTATCATGGGTTTGATGAATGACTCCAGTTCTGCTAGCATACTACGCGTCTTCCAACAAGCCAGGCGCCCGAGAATGGGGCGCAAAAAAGCCGGCATGAATCCAGTAGCACCAGCATTGGTTACCACACTATCGATGGACTTGATAGCGGTGGCGAGGTACTCCTTGTTTCGGCCTTTTGGCTCCTGTCAGCAAAATGCAACTCATGGTCATAATTTTGATAAAATCAACTTACACAACGAAAGACCAACGACGAAACGACCGCTTGCTCGGTTAATAACATTGCGAATCGTCTCTAGCAGGTCGAGAGTACGCCAGGCCTCCGTATCCAGACCGATGTATTTGTCAACAGCAAGCTGAAGCTCTTCCCAGACGGGGTCAATGACATCTTCCAGGTCTTGGGTCAGAATCTTTCTGGAAACGTCGACTGTCCATGTGTCTAGCATGTACTTCTCGTGGCCGAGGCTGTGGCTTAGTTGGAACATCTCATTAAAAGCTTCCCACATGCCTAACACGCTGGTCGGCTGCGACACAGCCCATGGTATAGAACTGTGTGGCAGAAAAATATCTCTGCGGGTACCAAGCGTGGGAACAAGAACAGGGAGTCCCCTTTTAGAGAACTGGAAATAGTTAGTTGTAGTTCTGAACCAAGTAGGCCAATCTAGCAACATACTTTTCTCCAAACATCCCCATATAGAGAGGAGCAATCAAAGTAGAACGCTAAACGGGATTTGATGCTAAAATGCCTAGCATTGGGCTTCTCGGACACCAAGGAGAGCTCTTCAGGAAACTGTCTCGCCAGGTAGAACCGGTACACCAGGCTTAATAATGTGGCAATGATGGAAACAATGATAAAGTCGCTGTCCTTGAGGTTGGCCAAATCGAGTAAAGCCATGTTGAAGAATGAGAGAAGTGGTATTTGCTCTTGGAGGGCAAGTCAGACCAGGGCCCAACGAGGCAGAATTCCGGGAGGCTGAGAAGAGAAACAAAAAGAATCCTAAGTCGTCTTGAAGAATCCTAAGTTTTGAATTGTCTTTTGCTGCTTCTGTGTCCACTTCGCGCCGAGCGTCTTATACCGTTCGCTCATGCCCTGTACCACCATCACGGCTCTCATTCACCTAGTTGCCGCGGTGAGAACCAGTCTACGACCATGATCGCAATCTGCAACAAATGTGCCGCAAAGAATGTGCAAAATAGCAAACGAAGAACTTACTTTGGTCGACTGGGTAATAGTTACGCCAAGTCTTCTAGTAGGTTCGGTATTACACCAATAAGCTTTAAAAGCTCACAATACTACCCTACCTGTATTTACTGTAATTCTTACTCTTTTTACTAATTATTATGGAGTCACAAATATCTGTTGCTACCCTAAAGACCTCTGGTCGCAAAGAACTCACTCGCAACGATAGATTAAGAGTCCAAACCCTCTATTTCGATGCCGGCTTTACAAGAGCACAAATATGTCTCCAAACAGTCTATACCTACGACCAAGGTGACGAAGTATATATATTTAACGCAGGGGTGTTTGTTAAAGGGTGGCTAGTCGGTTAGGGTAGGTGCCAAAGTTGGTGTAAGCTGGGACGTTCTCCCAGGCGGTAACTGACAAACTTTCCCTGCGCCTCCCTATACCCATACCACAACCCTCTGGGCAGTTAAGATAAAACAAGATGCATGACTGCATTCTGCAGGTGTTTACCCACTTTAATAGGCTAAATAATGCATGTTACCTCCTGTACCACAGTCTACCAGGGGAATTATTTTTGCGGCGCTGTCGTTCGCCGCCACGTACTTGCAGTATATAGTGCTTTTCTCAATCCAATAAGGAGAAGTTTCCAATTAATTCTATAATTATATGGAGGTTGCTTGACTGAATTCTGCAGGTGATTTATCCACTCCAACAAGATATGTAATGCATATCAGTTCTTGTGCCACATTTTTTCGTTGGCCGAGCATGCGAGTAGGTCTTCTCAGCCGAAGATTGCATGCGGCGCAGTTCAAGTGTGTTTTGCATTGTGACACCATAAACGAATGTGTTAATATTATTCGTTTACTTCAGAAGTCCAACATGCCGGCAAATTAGTACCTTGAGAATTGTGAATCAATCCCGCAACTCCAAATTACACTGACACTATTGACGCAGCCGACGAATGGCGTAGATTAAAGGCTGACTGACGATGCGCGTCGAGTGATATCGATGGGCATGCGAGACGTGCATGCCACGTACATGCATATGCGGTATCTACGATACTTCGTTGGGCCGAGATCACTGCTGGAATGAGAAATGGATCTCCTTCTCATAGAAGCATCAGAGCAACCCTTATTTCAGAGCCAGAGATATGTAGCATGATTAGTGCTTCGGTTCATGAGGGTGGTATTTGAAACGAGTTCAGTTCCTCCAGGGCTACAGACTACAATGAAACTCTGTTGTGCTGGATCCACTATATCCCCGCATTCGATCTATCATCTTTCCCCACATTGATCCACTATATGATCTGCCATCTTGATCACTTGTATGATTACTAGTATGATCGCTTGTCTTGTATCGCTTGTTTTGTATCACTCGTTCCGTTCTCGTTCCGTGTTACTCTTTCTGTATCACCTGTTCCAAGCGCTATCATAGCGTAGTACACTCATTTGTCAGCATTCACTCCTTATATAGACCTAGCTAGACTACCTACACAAATCAATCAATTCTCCATGACCTTCAGTATCCCATACTCTCAACCCAATAAAAGTATATGTGGAACCCGGCCAAGGGGCAATATATTATATTTTCTACATTACCACATTGAACACTGGGGAAGTGAGAGAAGAAGAAGAAAAGAACAACACACAAAAACAAACTATCAACCCTCAACAAACTGCATGTATTCAACATATTCCCAAGAGAACGGCCACACAAGATAAATTCAATATAAATCTATCAGCGATCGCCTCTTTGAGTCTCTCGCTACTTAAACGCCAGCTGGTAGAACATCTACTTTGTAAGTGCCTTTAGAGGACGACTGATAAATAGTTGTGGTTGCTTCAATAGTACGGTCTGAACTAGCACGCTCGTGCCAGCCTGACGGCTTGATAACCTCGCCGCTGCTCTTCTCCGAGCCGTTGTCACCAAGCCCACCAGTACTCATCTTTTGGCGGGTTTTCATGCTCGTAAATAGAGAGCCGCTGGCAACACTAGAAAGCGATTTGCTAGCCCAGTCGACGAAATCCAGCTTTCGGATAGCGGCAAGGGGAGGTGCAGACCCGAGGATGATGACGAGACACTGCTCTAAGCCAGCCCAAAGAATGCCATAAGCCGAGGTGTACAAGCTCTGATGAGCATCGGTGGCTATCCGCATAACACAGGCGACTAGACAAAATATGGAGCCGGCCATGAGGATGCATAACCCAATCCGCCGACCGGAGGGCATGTTCAGCTTCCATATGATCATGATAGGGAATAGCACAAAGCTAAGGTCCGTAAAGGCAAAAATGGCTGCGTTCTATGATAAGCCAAAGTGTTTTAAGTAGGATTAGGACAAGTGGAAAGTAGAATTAAAGGATAACTTACAGCCTGACACATACACCACATAGGACTGAATATTCGGACTCCATCGTCGAGCAGGAAGCAGAGGGTTCCACAATCCTTCAACAGGGCTAACTTGGACCCAAGTGATAATGACGGATACGGAGCCAAGAATTGCAACGCAGATAGTAGCCACAGTTAAGAACCATTTCAACCACGTCTTGGTGCCAAATAGAGTAATCAGAAGCAGGGTGATAGAAATTCGAGCGGTGATAGAAGTTAAGACTCCGGGTACGACGGAGATATATTGCCATTTCAATATGTTCGTCCATGGCATGGATGGGATGAAGTTTCCTTCCGAGTCGTACATGAGATTCGCATCGTGCGCACCTAATCCCCAACGATATGCTTCTACAATGCAAGCCTGATTGACAACCTGGAACAACTAGCCATCTTCATCAGCTTCTTCACAAAGGCAACTGGATACTTAAGACATATATGATATCAAACACATACCACCGCGATAAACATTGCCCAGTCATGGGCTGCTGGAGTGGCTCCGTTTTTGATGCGTAGATAGAAACGCAGCGCAATAACAATAACAGAGAGTACTGTCAATGCTAGCAGTGCTTCGATAATGGGCTTCCCTTGGTCATGAGGGTCGGCAGGCCAAGTTGCAGAGCGAGCCATGATGTGTTGAATTGAGAGGAAATGAAGAATGGCGTCAAGGAAAATCTTCGCGAAGTGATGTACAGTGCTGAATGATAATAGAGCTGGGATGACCAGATATTTCAATTCGTGTTGATACTTCCATGCATATGGTTAACAGAGGCCAGGTTACTGCAGCCACACAAGAGATGCTCACTAGAATTCGCTCGAATCATACCACACTCACAGCACCACCTCACCAGTGCGTTCAACTTCACCGGTACCAACGTGTAGCTCCTTTCCAGGTTACGGAGCTCTCCTTACCATTTTACCCTATTCCTTTCTTTAGCTCGCCAGGGGGATATGGCATAACGGCGTAGCACATCTAAGCTTGGTTGTTCACGGTAGCTAGCCTCCATAATTATGATGTCGTATAGAAGAAAGATCGGGTAAATGACGTTTTGCTCAAGAAAGACACGAGGGCGGCGCAGCACAGAATGTCGCGTGTGTAACATGATGATTCGCGACTAGTGCTATGTGACCACTTTAGCCCCCCGCATACATACAAATATGTATTTCTTATAGGCTGGTTCAAATCAATGCTTTGCAGACCGTATTAGTGTGGCTACACAAGGCTGAGTGAGATGCATTCAAGTTCACCGCAGACGACAATCTAGACCCCAAGGATGTGGCAATCTTGAGTACCACGAGTTTCTCCTAGCGGGGATAGGGGATTCTCAGATTGAGGATGTGGGATCATGTCGAAGTATCGAATCCTTTTCAAAGTGGTTGAGTTTTAGTGTAAAAATGAAATGTGCACAAATATCCACGGAACGTAAGTTTAAGTACGCGTATAGCTATGATTAGCACTGCTAGCAAGGCAATAAAGCTCTTTGAAGTTCTCCTCAGTCTACCTAGATCTAAACATGTCTAGACTTCGAAGTAGTTCTTGATATATGGCCCCAGAACGCGCACAGGGAGTAAGGCACCTGTATCAATTCCAAGTCTGACTCCAGGATACGTCCACGGAGGGGCAGACCAGACAAAAATGAATGCAACCCAACCATAGCCTAAAACACGACGAAGGGGCGCAGGAAGAACCTTTGCGAGAAAAGGTTGTACAGCATCCTCCAACATGATCACAGCACTATGTAAAATAAAAAATTCAAGGGCCCCATTATCGGTGTGAGGCACACCCATAAGCTGTTCGGCACGATAGTGAATCAGACCAGATATCAGAAATGCAATCGTTTGACGTGTGTACCGAGCCACAACAGTACCACGCAAAAAGGGTAGGAAAGTATCAACAACCAGATTAGCATGACCAGTAAGAAAAATGCGAAACATCTGATGCCAAGAAATTCTACAAATTACATTAGTACCGGAAAAGAACCGTGTATAGAATGATAGAGTAACTTACCCCCAGAAGCGACGTATTGTATAAGCATCGGAAAAGGATCCATATAACGGCGGACAGTCGGTAGGCCTGCTTAGTCCAGATAAGACAGCGACAATAGCGCCCATATTCGTCATAAACAGATTCAGGATGGCGGTCGTCAGGAAATATGAGAACGTCATAACCGTCCGAAAGATAATATCATCGATACCTAAGCCGTGCGGTGGAAATAGGGCTGCTTTGTCAGGCTGTACCAGAGCTGGCTCGGGCGGTGGTAGAGAAGCAATGAAATCGACAAATAGGTAGGCAAGAATCGTAGCAGCAAGTCGCCTGAAAATAAAACCAGCACGGCTTTGCTTTCCCAGACCTTTGATCGAGGGAACATTTTTGACCTGCCACGGTGTTCCAATGCGACGCATATTCCAGAGGAGGCTGATCGCCGACCTCGCGTTGATGATCGAAGAACGAGATGGGGGCGATAGCTGAGCAGCAGAGACCCGAGAAACCAAAAGGATTTCCGAGGCACTTAACATCTGAACCCAGAGCAACGAGGCTGCGGTTACAGCCCAGTGTGGTCGTGATCGTGTTGTGCATATCGGAACGATCGCACTCTCCATATCATATGTGAGTGCAGTGAGCATCAGTACACCAATGATGCGCTTAAATATGGCTTGCGGTGGAGTGCGGAGAAGAGTGAGGACAAAGAGGGCGAGGAACGTCGCCTCCGTGCAGACAAACGCCAGCGCAAGGAGCAGGTCTGAATCTGGTGTGTGGAGCATCATTTTTGCGAAGAATGAGAATATTGAGGAAGAGCAACGTCAAAGGCGGGAAGGGAGAGGTGAGATGAGCGGCTCCTCGGGTAGGGCGGGTAGGGCGGTGCAAGTGCGAGGCGCTCGTAAACGAGGAGCGGCACTTCGAGCCGTGCCGTAGGTGCACTCACTGCCACCTCACCTCCACACTGCCCCCTCACATTGCGCAAGTCACCTACCTTCTCACCCACTGCCCCTGAGTGACAAACGTTACCCCGGGCATATATGTGCCGTCAATATACCGGGTGGCTGATCGGTTAGAACGGGCTTGCCCAGTGCATCGTCTTCGTTTACATTTTGCATGCAAGACTGTATCCTTTCATTGCCCCTCCCAAAGTGCCGCCTGTTGTCAGATTATTTTGAGTCCTCTGCAAACCTGTGCTCTCTTCTCCCTGCTTCCTTTGCAAATCAGTCCATCTCTGTCACGGATATTCACTCTTCCATTTTATTTCCTTCCTCATTTATTCATTGGACGTCTCAGATCCAAAAGCACATCAGAAAGGGGGCACGATTCAAAAATTAAACTCTTGAAATTATAATTTTAAGTGGAGGTTGTCTTGCTTCATTCTCGCCGCCTCTGATACAGCCCTGCCATTATTGCAAGAATGATTTCTACAAATGCTAAACAGGATGCTCTGTCCAACCTGGAATTGAAACTTGAAAAGTCTGATGAGGTTGACACCCAACCTGACAGCGCTGCCAGGTATGTGGTAGGCTTCAAGCTGGCGTCGATTTTAAGCAGTGTATCTCTTGCCTGCTTCCTTATGCTTTTGGATACCATGGTTATCAGCACAGTATGTAGTCAGTATCTAGCCCCTTTCGAGCTGCTGCTCACCACTCGACTTCATTTTCAGGCAATCCCAAGCATCACAGATACCTTCAACTCACTTCCCGATATTGGATGGTATGCAAGCGCCTATCAATTTGGAAGGTACGTTGTCATTCCTAATAATTACATGAGTTTGGCATTAAAGGCAAACTGTAGTGCGGCTCCGCAACCGCTTACTGGGAAGGTGTATACTCATTTTAATACCAAGGTTCGTATTAGTTTTCAGCTTCTAAATTCCGGCAAGATACTAGGCCCTATACTTATATACCTGATTAGTGGACCTTTTTGTTCTTCTTTGGGGTCTTCGAGATCGGTTCTCTTCTCTGCGGTGCTGCTGTATCCTCCAATATGCTCATCATCGGTCGTGCTGTTGCGGGATTTGGTGCTTCTGGTATTATAAACGGCGCCTTAACAATCATCTCGAGCTGTGTTCCTATGAAAAGAAGACCTGGTAAGTGCATATACTTTAGTGATTGGAGTTCGAGGGGGGAAATCTAACATGCATTATTAGCCCTCATTGGCCTGACTATGGGATGTAGGTGTCTTCCCAGCGGACTGTAGATGCACTTGCACTTACGTATTCTCTCTACAGTGACCCAGCTCGGTGTTATAGCAGGACCTCTCATAGGAGGTGCCTTTACTTCATATACTACCTGGAGATGGTGTAAGTGTTTCCTGTATGTTTGGTAGCCATAGGTTTCTGATCTGGATGTTAGGTTTTTATATCAATCTCCCTCTCGGGATATTTCCTACAATCATCCTCCTTCTCGTTCAAATACCAGAACAAACCCCCAAAAGAAGCCCTGTGCTCATTCTGTCCAAGCTCCACAAATACCTAGACCTTATTGGGTTCACTCTCTTTTCTGCCTCTGTCCTGCAGCTCCTCCTTGCTCTTCAGTATGGAGGATTTCAGTACCCTTGGAATTCCTCTCGTGTTATAGGTTTATTTTGTGGATCTATTGCAACCTTCATTCTATGGATTCTCTGGAATTATCACAAGGGTGAGGATGCGTTGATGCCGGCCTCTATGGTTCGGCAGAGGGAAGTGTGGTCATCGGGACTCTATCAGTCACTCGTAGTCTCAGCTATGTATGGCGCTACGTTCTACCTGCCCATATATTTTCAAGCCATCAACCAGGCTACTGCAATACTCAGTGGGGTATATCTCTTGCCTGCAATTCTATCACAGCTCGTGGCGGCCGGCCTATCAGGTTTATTGCGTAAGTTCTCAGCTATTATACGGAGTGCACTTGCTAACTGGAGTCAGTCCAAAAGATAGGTTATGTGATCCCTTTGGCCATTTTCGGTACGGTTCTGCTGTCTATTGGCAGCGGGTTATTTTCTATACTACAACCCGGAAGCCCCATCAGACTCTGGGTCGGGCTGCAGATTTTGACCGGGACTGGCGCCGGGCTAAGCATGCAACTGGTTCGTCTACCACTATATCTGAATTTGAATGACAGGTACTAACGTAGTATAATTATTTCAGGCTATCATGACAGTCCAAGCCGTCGTAGGGGGTGAACTACTTTCTAGCGGTATGGCATTCGTTATCTTCACGCAGTCGTTAGCCCCGGCAATTATATTGGTTCTATGTAATGTTATATTCACTTCCAGCCTCAGCACTCAGCTACAGCAGAGAGTGCCACAAGCGAACGCAGAAGCCATTATCATGGCAGGGGCCACTGGCTTCCGTACCATCCTTCAGCCAGGCGATCTCCCTGGTGTTTTGTTGGCTTATGCTAATAGTGTCGACCGAGTTTTTTATTTTGTAGCCTCGGTAGCTAGTGCGAGTGTGCTTGTACTGTGGGGAATGGGCTGGCGTGATATCAGGAAAAGTGGGGAGAATGGGACCAATAATATATGACGGACTAGCCGTCGTCAGAATTAAGGGGTGATGTTGTGCTGGATCTATATATCCCCACATTTGATCTACTGCTTTCCCTACTATCAGTCCTTACATAGATCCACTATATGATCTACTACCTTGATCACTTGTATAATTACCAGTATAATTACTTGTTAGGACTTGTAGCAAATGCTGATGAATTGAACTACAGAGGTTATCTATGTACAAGAAGATTCGATTGTCTTTTCCAGGGCCGAGTCCTTGCCGACTTATATACTTAGCCTACCCATTCTCGAAGGTTCTATTACCAAGCACGTTCTCGAAGGTTCTTATTACCAAGCACACTCTCGAAGGTTCTTATTACCAAGCACACTCTTGAAGGTTCTGATTACCAAGCAAGGTCACGTTGTCATATGAATACGTCGCTGGAGTACTCCAAGACCAACTCCACGGGTGCAACCCTTGACACTTATATCACTTGTTTTATATTACTCGTTCCGCTTTCGTTCCGTGTTACTATTTCTATATTACCTGTTCTAAGCGCTATCATAGCGTAGTACACTTATTTGTTAGTATTTACTCCTTATATATAACGTGATTGTACACCGAGTCGCGCATTTTTTTAATTTTTACCACCTCTTTATTTCAACACGTATTTTCTCAACAACCACCAATGGAGATGCAAACACAAGAAGCACGGATTATTTTAGCTATCGAAGCTATTCGAACCACTAAAAAACTTAGTCGTCGTAAGGCTGCGAAGCTTTATAAAGTCCCTGAAACCTCCTTACGCGATAGAATGACCGGTCGACCCTCTCGCTCAGAAACTCGACCTAATTGTACGAAGTTGACCGAACTCAAAGAGGAGGTGATTATCCGATATATACTTAACTTGGATACACGAGGATTTGCACCCCGATTGCTTGGTGTGGAAGATATGGCAAATCATATACTTGCGTCGCGTCAAGAAGGACGTGTTGGAACCCGATGGACACAATGATTTGTACAACGACGACCAGAGTTAAAGACACGTTTTAATCGCGTCTATGACTTCTAAAGAGCTCTTTGCGAAGATCCTGAGCTTATTAGAGGGTGGTTTCGACTTGTAGAGAATATGCGGGCCAAATATGGGATTCAGGACTGCGATTTCTACAACTTTGACGAGACTGGGTTTATGATGGGTGTTATCTGTCCAAGAATGGTAGTTACACGCGCCGATCGACGTGGCAGAGGCAAGGCTGTCCAGCCAGGCAATCGGGAATGGGCTACAGCTATTGTCTGTATTAATGGAGAGAGTTTAACCATCCCTCCATTTTTAGTAGTCCAGGGAAAGAATCACCTCGCTAGTTGGTATACTGAGGGCGGTCTTCCGTACAAATGGGTTATTAAACCAACAAGCAATGGCTGGACCAACAATGAGACAGGTCTAGAATGGATAAAACACTTTGATAAGTGATGTAATGCAGCACTTCTCACAACGATATATTTTCAAGAAGCAAGAATGAAAGACTTAATTTCCTTGATTTTATTTCTCCAAAGATAAACTCCTAATTATATAACCCATCAATTCTATTCTGCCTTGAAGTCAGACCTCCAGTCAGCCCTCTAGGCTGACTTCATTTCTGCCTTGCTGCCTGCACAAATAACAACAGGCTTTCTTGTACAGATATCACCGTACCTATCAACAGGGATATATATCAAAAGTTAAAGCAACAAGGTCTATTTAATAGATAAGTACCTACAAGACTCCCGTTCGAAGGCATATCAGCTCACCTCATCAATCACTCCCACCGACGTTATACTACAGTTCCTTAGCGACAGATGCAATGTCACAAAGTTAGGGAACCACAAGACCCTCCCTGGAATCCTTCTCAACCTCAACCTTACACCCGAGGAGTAATTTTTAAAGGAAAATACATTACTTTGTCTGTTAGTCCCTGGTCCCAAAAAGTATAAAGACTTTGACACCTTTTTACAGCTACTAGTCGAAGAATTGTTGATACTACATGAGGGTATGCCTGATGTTCTACATTATCTCCACTGTGGTCATATCTCCACTATGGTCAACCACCACTATGGTCAACCACCACTTTTCACCTTGAAGGCACACCTTATTTATTGCTCCAGAGATGGCCCTGGTTTAGCTAATATAATAGGATTTAAAAGACTGGGAGGAGCAAAGACAGCATGTCCTCGTTGCTTAATTCAGGGAACGCAGTGGGCGGGTAAAGGGCTATATTATCAACTCCACGCTTCGGGCAAAATCGAATTACCACAGCTACAAGTGAATTGTCGGCCAATCATAGCCTTTCTCAACAATATTACTTCCAAAGTCGATTAGGAAACATACAGGAAGGACATTGGTATTGCGAGAACAAGTGCCTTGGTTTAGATCCCTACTCTTGACTTTCCTTTGAGTTTCCCTCAAGATCTAATACATAAGATACCACTAAACCTTTGCAAAGAACTCTTTCAACTCTAGGTGGCAACGGCGCCGACTCCTTCGCTAGCCAAGCACAACTCGACTGTTGAATATTAGCAGCAGATTAGATAAAAGTTGGTGACAAGCAAGAGGCTTCGAAATCAATGATTCCTACGCAACTAGGCCAAGCACCACGTCAAATAAATACTCATCACAGAGGTTACAAAGCAGCTGAGTGGACACAATGGTTGTGTAGAGAAGGTATACCTATTCTTGCAAGTGTTGTTAATCTAGAGAAATTTAGGCCTTACCTCCACCACTTTGCACTACTCTAGAAGATTTATTTGACGGCTACAAAGTATTAAATTACAGTTGCGGAGGTTAATTAACTTGATCTTGATTGCAAAACCTTTGTACGGCAGTGGCAGGAGCTATATTATCGGGATGAACCCTCATTACTCAAGAGTCTGAAGTGTAACGAATACTGCCTCACGGGTCTAACAAAAGTGACTAAGTCTTCGTCGGT
Source organism: Hymenoscyphus fructigenus (assembly GCA_001414455.1). Taxonomy (NCBI): domain Eukaryota; kingdom Fungi; phylum Ascomycota; class Leotiomycetes; order Helotiales; family Helotiaceae; genus Hymenoscyphus; species Hymenoscyphus fructigenus. Next base: position 14,004 of record LKUV01000126.1, on the reverse strand, counting down.
TTGGTCGCAGTAGGAAGTAAGGGTCGCTAGGGTGTTTACTCAAAGGTAAACTCGTCACTTGAACTCAAGATGTCAAAACAAGATGTATTGAATACTAAAGTAAGTTGAGCATGAAGCCCCTATCTAATGGCAGACGTGCCAGTCATATATAGAACCTTCATCCTCATGGAGCCCAGAAGGAGCCCGAGATCCCCAAGCCCCAACAGTCATGTGACTGAGTCACGTGATAATTATAACATGGAAATCCTTGGATCGTTTAGCTAGTCTAACCGATCCCTCTTGGCTATAAGTCTTGTGGATGTGTTTGACCCGTCAGGGCGCCGCCTGGTCTTCACTGGTCACGTGCTGACACGTGATTCGTGACATGAAGATTAACCTATATACTTTACTGTATCTTAGTTTACATTACCCTTTCTTAAGGATATTCAAAAACTAACAAATTATAGCTAATCAGATCAAGAATTTAGGGCCCGCTAGAGGGTTTTGAGCATACCTAATAGAGCAATACATCGGGATCCTCAAATCGATAGTATCCTTAATGTCAGATATCAACGCCAACCTTACACATAAAGCTATGCTATTAGAACACTAGAACCACCTACCTTCCCCCGAGCCTCTAGTCAAACTTATATCACAACCTGATCGCAATACAAAATTTCCCTACCACCCAAAAGACCCTCGATCAAAGTACAAGGCATTCCTACAAACACAGTAGTTAAACTCTACAAAGACTACTACGAAGACAATCCCCAGCAGTTTCCTATTGTACCTACAAAGCTACACCTCTACAAGAAGTATCACCTCAAGTTCAACTGTTCAATAGGCTCACAAAACTCTAGGGATGAATATAGGTTGAACCAGCGAGATAACAGCTATATTTGGTGGCTACACCATAAGACAGGACGTCAACGATATGGTCAAGTAGTATAGTTTGCTGAAGCGTATACATATTGCCCTCTTGTAATAGTTCAAGCCTTTAGCACAGTCACAAGGGTCAGGGAATTTAATCGGGTTCAAACAAGTAGTGTTTTGGGTAGAATGGAGGTCGTTGAAATGACGAAGATTAGGGGTCTTTTAGGCCGTATTCCCGTGAACTCTCCTACTGAAGGGAGTAATATTGATTTATATGGGGAATGAGAGTAGAATACACAAAATATTAATGCAAGAGTCAATAAAATCTGAGAATCAATAACTCTACTACTAATTCTAAGTGTCGATTTTTGTAGCAGAAAAAATCAGTACCTCATTAACAAGAATTGTCAATAAATAGATCTAATTTACAATAATAATTGATTCAATAGTCAATATATAATGCGACGTACCACCGTAGGGTAGGGCAGGCCAAGCGTATCAATTTAATTTACTAAGCAAATTAATCCAATTACTTTTGACAATCAACGTATTAAATTAATTTCCCTTACAGTATTAATTAATACTCTAGTTGCTTGAGGATTCTAGATTTCATAAGATTTTGAAGATTTGTTAAAAACAAGTAATTAAATCAATTCTCTTAGAAAGACTTTGGATTATATATATTCCGATTCCTGAAATTTGAAATTTTAACTGAGATTATATGAGAAAAACACACAGTCTTAAAAAAATACTCGTTAAAGCTCTTATATTATAAAGCTCCACGCTAATAAAAAACTAATAAGTTTATATAAGTTTTTAGGCAAATTTCACTTTAGGTGTCTCCCTTAATACATATGAATGCCCCCCTATCACAGAGATCTATTACTAACTGACACATGTTTCCTTAATTCTAATAATTCTACATAATTTATTTAATACACCATTCTTGGTAATTAAATAATTGAGTCCTTTTTGTGTACAATTTTTCATATTGGATCAATTCTCCCAGTAAATTAAACCAATATTTCAGAAGATTATTATTTCAATTCTCCAAGGTAATTAGTCAAGAGTATTATTTTAATTACCTGTTTCCGCCCTAGGGATGATCCCCCGTCCTTTGATCCTTGCCCCCGTTCGCTGCCACTTCCGCCCCTGATTGTACAGTAAGGAAAAGAAAAGAAAAGGAAATAAGTAGACCGAACATAAGAAATATTTGTTTGTACATGACAGAGCTTCAGCTGCCCTGTTGAGGGGAAGTTAAGCCTCAGTCATTTCCTCGCTGTGTTTTCTGTTTTGTCGGCTTTCGTCCTGTGTGTGTGAGATACACACCACTTGGTAGAACTTGGAGTCTATGATCCACTTTGCAAGCTTAATAGCGCCTTGCGTGGTCCCAAGAAGCCAAGGAATCGCTATTGAGGAACATCCTTTATGTAGCTTCCTGCAACTTGATTGCGGGCAGAAGTAGAAGTGGAGCGGGGATTTCTTCCTTCCGCAAGAGCATGTTAAAAGAGCGTCTTCGTGGTGGAATCGTGTGTGGTAGTCTGCAAAGTCTCTGTGTTGAGAACGGGCTGCAAGGATCTGTCCAAGTACCCCGCGGTCTATTGAGAGCAAGTCTTTACTCTTTTCGAATGAGACCATTAAGTCTAGGTAGTGCCGTGGGGCTGTCACATACCATAGCTTTGCTGTTGCTCTGGTGGCCTCTGTCTTTGCCAGTCGTTTAAGTGACGCAAGGGTACAGGGGATGCCTGGTGGGGTTGGAAGGCTAGCGCCCTCATTAGTAGCCTTGTCTGCGGCCTCATTACCAGGCACGTTAACATGTCCTGGGACCCATCGGACCCTGAGTTCCCCAGGTGACAGGTGTGCTAACTTTGTACGGAGGGGCCACTTGCGGGCAACCTCTTTAAATTCGTCAAAGGCCCATTGTGATGAGCTAATAGAGTCCCCAAGTAGCCGTTTAGCTACCTCAAGGTTGTCTAGAAACACCCACAGGTCTGTTAAGAATCGTGCTGACGGGGCTGCATGTGACGAAACCAATATCTAACTAACTAAAAGGTATCAAGTTCGAGGGTTGGTATGCAGGTAAGAAGATCAGATGCGCCGGGGTGTTTACTTGGAAGTAAACTCGTCACTTGTATCAAAGATGTCAAACAAGATGATATGATTGATAAACTAAGTTGAGCACGAAGCTCCTATCTAATGACAGACGTGCCAGTCTTATATAGAACCTTCATACTCTTGGAATCAGTGCTCGTCGGTCTGACGACCTCTGATGCCAGCAAGTTATGTGATACTACAAAAGGAAATTCCTGGATTGCTTAGCCAGCCTAAGCATCCCTATTTGCTATAACTATCTGATAGTGCTTGTCCTGTCAGGGCGCCGCCTGGACTTCACTTATCACGTGTGCACGTGATTTGTGACAAAATACCAGGTCCTTTACGTTTTCTGCCTGGTTTTCTGTCGCACCTAGCAAAGGTGTACAAACCCCCTGTAGTACTCGAATCCGCTGAACTGCTGTCGAGGTTGCATGGTGTTTTGTTGCGCTTGGCGTTAACACAAGGGCTCCAGAGCGTTGTCTTATAATGTCCACAACTGCTGACACGAGATTTAAATTCACACATGATACGTATTGGTTGCGCAAGGTTTCTGGGGAAGTTCGTTTTAACACATGTAACAGTAAACTCATGCTAGATTTCATGCTTAATATATACTTGTTTCTCTGACATGGGGAGGATGTAGTCGTGAGCTGTCAAAAGCTTCAAAACGGTCCAATGACCTAAATACTCCTTATATTGGATGGGGGCGCTGAATCAGGTTGTATAGCTTGTATGATCTCTCTATGAAGCTTTATTAGCCTGAGTTTAGATAGCTGGTCAAAAAGCGGGGGTTCATAGGATGTGGACATAGTTCCTTGTTTAAGCATTATGTCACAATTCAGCCACAAGCTTAGTAAAAGTTACACAAGTAAGACCACAGCATAAACTCAATTCTGAAATTATCCAGATATTATACTAGTGTGTAGCTTTTAGCACGCTAGTCTGAAACCAGATAGTCAATTTGTCAGCATTACTGATCTGCGTGGTGAGTTTGTGTGAATTTGCATGCTATAGCAGCTACAAAGCTTGAAAATGATTTCTAGCATAGTATTGGGTGGATACAATTCAGGCGATACCCTTTTATAAATATTAGGAGTGAAAAAAGTACTGTGGTAGAGGCGAACAAACTCGATTGGCACTATAACAGAATACATCTTGTACATTAAGTTGGAGAAAGATTACCTAATGTCCCTCCCTGCGTGCCGAGAAACCCTGTGTACAGGTACTTTGACTTCACGCATCTCAATCTCTACACTAAGTTATAAATAAAAGAAAACAAGGGGTCAGCTATGTTATGCGGCTATTTATTAGCAATCTGACTCTTTCCGAAGAAAATTTATATTCACATTGTTGTTGCTCTTTCGCCTGATTCCCGAGAAGTCTCTTTTTTGGCTTTCTTGGAGTTCTTTGCCACAGCCATCCTAGCGAGCTCTTATTGTTCCTTACACATCCTAAAAGTTCTTATCTAAACTTTAGATCTTTATTTCTTTCTCCCAGACCTTGATAAGCTTTGTGGTGTGAAAACTGCTGTAGACCTGCCAGCGGTTTAGTATTTCTGATCCACGGAATTAACACTTCTCGGCTAGACGGAGTTGGCCCTACCTTCTGAAGCATTTCCGCTTATACTGTATTAATAAGCAGCACACCTCCACCTCCATACATCCGATCAGTCTTCTGGATTCTCACCAACCATGGAGTAGGAATGCTTTAGATAGGAGTAACAACTATAGTAGTGCTATATTCGACTATCTTCTGTCTTATGCAATCCCTTCGAGGCTGTTTCAAGCTTCTTTTCCAAATTTACTACCAGTGCTCTGATTTCAAGCAGCGGACGTGAGTTTAATCAGCTAACATTGGTCCTGGCAATGCCATTAAGTCTATGCTGTGTGTATCTGTGGACTCAGCTCAATGTCAGACAGGACGTGGAATTGTGGGTAAAGGTGTGTGGATCATGTTCGATATATAAGAAGATGCTTATAGAACAAGGCAAACCTACATGCGCCCTCTCATTGCTGACTACTGTTACACTACGTTTTCTTCCTTGATTATGCTTGCCTCCTTTCTCTCAAAAGAAACAGGGGAACAAGTTACTTGTCACGAATCACGTGTCAGCACGTGATAAGTAAGCCCAGACGGCGCTCTGACAGGACAAGATACTATTGAGTAGTCATAAGTTTTGGGGATTGGCTAGAGTAGCTAGCCGATCCAAGGATTTCTTTCGGTTACAGTCACGTGATAATTTGCATCGACTACATCGACAGGCGATGTTGGCGATCCAGGAGAATGAAGGTTCTATATATGACTGGCACGTCTGCCATTAGATAAGAGCTTCATGCTCAACTTTACTTTAGTTTTCAATACATCTTGTTTTGTCTTCTTGAGTTCAAGTAACAAGTTTACCTTTGAGTAAACACTCGGCGCATCTGAACCTCTTCCCGCATCCCAACCTTCGAGACTTAGTTATCTTTGTTACTTTCGGTACGAGAGTAGGTTTCGTTACATTACTCCTGGCTTGTCTACCTGCTATGTCTTACTAAACCCTCCTCTATGGGAGGAAGGAGTTCACGACTTACTCAAAACAACAAACAATCCAGATACAATTCAACACATCTGCCAGCTCCCTTTTCGAGATTGAAATACACCTTAAGTTACATTATTAGACTAGTGGGATTCTAGATTAGATTCCTTTTCGATATCCTTTGCTGTAAGAGATCGACACAATGAAATCCTAGGGTGGACTAGAGATCACAAGGCCAGGGAGCTTCTGAGGCTGCTACAACTAGCAATGAGGAGGCTAGCTGTTTAGACATAGTCTTAGACACTACTAACTTTTGTTTCCCAAGATCCTTGTACAATCGCGGACAAATTACATAATATTATCTACGCAGTAGTACACAGGGTCACTTTCCAAGAGTGGGTTAGTTACTTGTATAGACATAAAGAGTATACTGTCACAAGCTTGTTATGTAGAGTTAGAAATACACGCAAAATCCTTCATGGAAGGCTTATAGAGCTATCTCACCAGGAGAGGAGCAAGTACATTAAGGTCGAGGAGGTGAGTCTCTGTGACAGTACTCTCTGTAACAAGCTACTAATGAAATTAACAGGAATTGCGTTCTCGACACCCTCTAGTACACTGGATTCTTGCTAGCTGCCTTAGCCTCAGTTCTCTCCAGCCTTAAGTTAGCCTCAATTACCTCTATCTTCTAATCTAGGACCTGTTTAATAGCAAGGACCCAGCCTAGATAGTTAATCGATTTGCTATTTTAGATGTGTAGTTTACTATTTTAAGTGACGAGGGATTAGGCGATTGAAGTAAGCTTTCCACGGATTTTTTCTTTCTCGAAGGCATTACTTGCAATAAGCTAATAAAATTAGCTGAGTTAATCACGAACACTGAGAGTGAGCTCTTTTGTAACTTTTTAGTCAATGATTTCCTCTAACATTACAAGAAAACCTGCTTCAAGTATAGCAAGTAATAGTTAGCGTTGAGTAATAATGTCTTCGTATGTCTTACTGCTGACCACAGCTTAGCTAGGCGTGTTATTAAGGCTGTAAAGGCAAGTGAACTTCTTCCTCTTTACCTGTTTTAACTAAGTCTAATACTTTCTAGTATCTTTGTCTCTTGTAGAACTAAAGCTCTTTGATAGTAGTGCTTAATAGTATCTGAAGGTCAAAAATTCCTGTTATAGAGCTATTAGAGATATTGAAATTGTTTAGACTCATTAACTAGCACAACAACTATATCTTCTACTAGGAACAATTATCTAAGAAGTCTGAGCCTACGCTTCTCTTCCTGCTTCTCTATTTTCAAGCAAGTACAATAGATCCCATGAGTAGGCTAGTTGAATTTTTCTAATTTGTCCTATACTTTGTATAGAGACAACAGTGTAGTAGATTAGTTAAAGGAGAAAGTGATTTATCACAGAAATTACAAGGAGGCTTTGACACTAAAGAGGTTTGGACTATATTTGTAAGGTAGATGGTAGGCAATAAGTCAATTTGAATCTTTTCAATTCAGTACAGAACTAATCTCTGCTTCTCCTTAGAGGTGCAGGAGAAGTCTCGCTTTATAGAAGCTCCTAAGCCCTAATATTACGTCAACTCTGTTAACTCTGTAAACTCCATCTACTAGAACTGCTCAATTCCTGATTGATTTATAATAGCAGATGAAGACTTCCTTAGATCAGATGAAAAGTCACATGACCTCATGACCTCGTGACCTCTACATATCACAATATTATATAATACATTTGCAATAGTATTAGCTATGCTTATCTGTCTATGTCATCAATGTATATTCAGATATAGAACACTATATTCTGATATTAAGTAATGCTTGCAAGTTTCTAAGTCTTTAAACTCTCTCTAATTGACTTCTTCTAGAATCTAGCTTCTATGTTCTTCTCTTCTGGAATTCTGTGACGCTCAAAGGAGGAAGGGGAAACTAGTGGAGTTACAGGAAAAGATTAGTGCCTAGTGGGACAAGCCCTTAAGTATTCACAGACAGGTTTTCTAGGAGACTTGATTACAACACAATCAAGTATATTGCTGCAAATGTAATAGGAAACGCAAATACAACTACAGAGATGTATGCCTATGTTAACATGTTTGTAAGAGGTGCGACACTTGCTTGCCTAGGCTAAATTTAGCAGCAGAACTATTGAATCCTAGAAAAGTCGTTGCCTTCGACTAGTCCTAGATTTCTCAATCAAATACCAAAGAATTAGAGCAAGTTTTACCTTATAGAGTCTGTTAATACATGCCTTAGTATTGTTCTCGAAGATCTACAGCGTCATCAATCAGCTTTTACCTAAGGAATGTTAGCTTTTGTCGTGTGTACAGGAAGAATTTTCACAGAAAAAGTTCCTCTATTACTTTATAGTAGGAGGAACAGGGACTAAAGAGGAGGATATAAGAAAGGTAGAGGCTTTGTACAACCTAGACCTGATAGTAGAAGAGCTCTACAAGCTTTGGAATTGCCTTATTGTAAGTTAACCTAAACACAAGATATAGTATTAAACAAATTTCCTTTCAAGGAGAATGTTAAGTCAAAGGTAAAGTTCCTAGCAGGAGATACATAGAAGTACAGAGAGATTTCTCCGTTGAACCAGTAAGTACTTCTATAATAATTTTCTCATATAAAATAAGTAACTACAGGCAGATTCCTACTCTAATTATTGAGGAGCAAGGTAGGTATAAGGATGCTACTAAAGCTATTAAGCAACTAGTAGTTCCTCTGCTCTCTCATAATTAAATGATGCTACTAAAGCTATTAAGCAACTAGTAGTTCCTCTGCTCTCTCATAATTAAATGATGCCTCCTTTCGTGACTTCTTAGACCGAAAGTCTTCTACTTAAACATCGGTTGCTCTTGTGTATTATGTTCTAGACATTCCCCAAGCCTAGGGAGCTGTATAATGTATGTTTTAAGAGAAGAGAACCTGACTTACATCAATGAGAAAATGTACAGAGGCAGTTTCTTCTCGATTAGTATATATGTATTATTCTGTATCTTTCTGTATCTAAAATATACTTAATATATTTATTAACAGGTCTAATCATTACTTGCACAAACAATATATTTGCATTTCTGAATTAGTTTATTGAATTCCTTCACAGGCTGTATTAGCGTTGAACCCCTAAAAATGAAATAAGGTTCTTTCTAATGCTTTAAGACTATGTAAAATTCCACAAGACTTGAGATTCTTCGAAGGATGTTTACATTTATAATCTATTTTTTGGGAGCTGACTTAGACTTCTTACTTATTGCTATTCTTCTCGACCTTTGGTTCAGGGCTATTATATACTTCATACCTTTCTAACTTTATCTAGACCGTAGAGCCCAGGTAGTAGAAGACTGTTCAACGTTAGAGATTATTACTTGTAAGAGTAAATAATTCCGAAACATCTCTAGTCTCTATTACTTAGCGCTCTACTGTTGGACTACTTGATTCTGTCCTTTGTTTATAAAAGAAAGGAGTCTACTCTATCTCTAGAGTCAACATTATCTGCCTCAACGTCTTTATTTCCTCGAGAAGAGTTATTCTTTGACATTCTATACATTCTCGTCTTCTAGATCAAGTACTTTATTACTTATAGTCTGCATTCGATTTCGCTGTATAAACTAGCAGTCTATAGACTACATTTATTAGAACATTTGTCTCTACTACCTATACCTAGTAAGATAAAGCTATCTTTGCTATATTCTTCGCTAATTTTACTTCAAAGTATTCAACTAAACATTGAATTTAGATAATGTCGGACTTTAATCCACTATCTGTAGATGAGCTATAAGACTAACTTAAAGCACTTGGCCCACAAATAGTTCACCTTTTCTTCTACCTCAATAATAGGCAAGAGAATAGAATAAGAATCAACAAACAGCTCCTAGAGTCTAGTTTTGGTAACACTTTGTTAATACAGTGCTTTTAGTAGACATGTTGTAAAGTAAGGTTCGCCTCTGTAACTCTCTTTCTCTAAGCTCTTTTAACAATTATTTTAGTATAATATAGTAAACAACATAGACAATATATATTGCTTAGGGGTTTGTGATTTACATTGTAGATATACTTGTTATACTCTCTATGTTATATATCTGTAAGCTGGAAGTTACACTAGCTAACAATAAAGTAGTAGTAGAGATCTTGTTTTATAGTTACATAACAAAGCTTTAGAATAGATAAGGTCTTGATATATTTCTTTACAATTGTTAACATTTCATTAGAATTTGTCGCAGATGTATATATCTGGCAGGTAACGTGACTCACTAGCCTAATCGGGCCTAGCGTCAGGGGTCGCGGAGCAGCTGGATATATTCTCTTGTCTTCCTACCTCTAGTAGAAAGATAACTCTAGTCAATATAAACACTCTGCTCTACATGCTATTACAGTGCCTTGCAGACCTCACAGTCTAATAGAATCTGTTTTTTTAGTCTATAATAGAAGAATAGAGAAAAAATACAATTGAAAGTACGCTAAGATAATTATCTTAGGTGTAGGATAGAGGCGCGAGCAGGGGACTTTTATCTCTAGAAATTAAAGTACTTATTATTCTTTGCCTAAGAGAATAGCTCTAGTAGTTATTTTATTAGATGAATTAGATAGTTTAGATTAAGAGGTGTTTTATTTCAAATGAATAACTTATTTAATTTGCGTCTGTTAATGTAGCGACTTAGAGATTACTCTTGTTTCTCTTCATCTGCTTTTCCTTAATAGTACCCTTAGAATCTATAATATAGTAGTGTACTTGAGGATTCATCTAACTCTAACTATAAGGCCTTGCCTACTCTTGATTAAATAAAATTCATTAAGTAAAATCCGCAAGTAAAAGAAGTAGATAGTCTTGAGAGATAAGTACTTAGTCAAGTTTTATTCTAATTTACATCTAGAAGCAAGGTAAGTACACCGAGGGTAGTAGTTAAGTCCGGAAAGTAGTGTTGTAAGTTTAATTAAGTAAGTAAGCGGAGCAAAAAGTAGCACCTTCACTTATTGCCTTATTTTGTAAAAGTTAGCTGAGTTTATACTTAGTAAATAAATATAGGTATAGGATTTCTTGTCTCGATGAAGTTTTTAAGTGTTTGTCCCTGGATTCAATAGTCTACAGTCTATAGTCTATTTATAAGCATGTTCATTCTATACACTTAGCTCTTATAACTTCAATCTAGTCTGCCTTGCTATTGTAGATAAGTGTCAATACTATTTACTTCTCTTTCCTGCCTTTCCTGTCTACAATTTCACAGCTGTAGACTATTAGCAATTTGTAGCGAAAGCGCTACTTGTTTTGCTTAGATAGGCTATCTGAAATCGCTAAGGCCTATTTCAAAGCCAATTATATAACAAGTAGTGTAAAGATTCTTCAGGAGTTACAGATGAGAATTGTTAGAATAGAGCCTTAGGGAATGCAGCGAGGAAGACATTTTTAGAGATTAGTAATTACTTGCCTAAATGTTGTACTTTTCCTGACCAAAATTAATTCAATTAAATAGTGGGTTGACCTGACTAGGCTTAGGATTCTCATAAGAAATAGTGGCCGCCTATATAAGACACTATTCTCTTATACAGCTGATTTCCTTTAACCCAGCTTCTGTCTGCTATACCTACTCCTAAATTATGTTATATCTCTGAGCAGTATTATGCTCGTTCGTTCTCAAGACTTGACCTCCTCTCAAATGCTAGTAAACGATAGCACAGTGACGTTCATTGACGCTAACCTTTTAGCTTTGTTAAATAGTACACTTGCAACGTCCCTTTGCTCCGATGAGAGAGGGCAGCATAGATCTCGTCCTACAAACAGCCTTGATTCTTTATACTACGTAACATTACTTCCTCTTCTCGAGTCCATAGATGGCGTGATAGCTAACGCCGCAGCAGCGCCTGAAGCATCCCGGGATCTAGAACAACTAATTAGAGTCCTTTGGGATCTACTGTATTACCTTGTCTCGCCCTCTAGTGTTGGCGTAGCAGCATTTCTTGAGAAAATGTAAGACAGTACACAACTCTTGACTCGATTGTTTTGAGTGTTAAATATCTACGGACGGGAATCTCTTCACTCTCCTGCATAACATTGTATAAGGTTGCTTCTGTAGCTTGACCATGACATAAGACATTAAGAGAATGAGTGAGATGAGCTGCCTCTGCATCCTTTGTTTGCCTGACCCGCTTCCGTGATCGACGGCTTCTCTAAGAGCCAGCAGCGTTGCTCCCATCTTTATAATCTCTGTTATTGGAATTATCGGAATCATTGGAATCATTGGAATCATTAGAATCATTGGTGCTTTTATTGTTAACTATTTTCTGATCTATGGCTGTGATTTGAGTGCGTAACTAGGATTCAGCTAGTCTAATGAGAGCTATTGTACAAGGACGTTTACAGCAAACATTTCCAGTAACACTCTAGCAACAATGCTTTGACAGATAGCCGTTCTTTAACCCTAACTCATAGAGAGATGTCGCTGCTAAGTCTAGCTGTAGGGATTGCTTAGGAATGTTGCTATCAGAGACTGTATTAGAAACAGTAGATAACTCTCGCCTGTTTGTAGTGTAAGTGTTGTTACTGCCCTCATCGCTTCTCTGAACAGAGACACGAGAGCCCTCAATCTCCAGCTCCTTAGTAACGTCGAGATTTGTACTTCCTTGTATGTTGTCTATATCCACCAGTTTACTAGCTTAGCATGTGATAGATCTGTAGCTAGGGGAGGCTGACCTTGGTCAGACAGGAGAGAGTTAAAGCTAGGCATTGTTGACTTTGCCACTATTTTTATCATTATTATCTTAGTAGTTGGCAACAAGACAATGAGACATAAGTGCTACTCTTGAGCCAAAGCCGTCACCGTCCGCCAGCTCGCTATCTACAACATATAAAGAATCAAGATAGCTGTTATTTGTGAGGTTGACGTCAGGATTAGTATAGTCAGGTTTAGACTCAGCGCCTGTAGATTTGTCGTCACTAAGTATAATTAGATCTAGGATTGTATAAGTAAGAAGTTCTAGCTAAAGTGAGAAACTTAGTGTAGTATACTTACCTTGAAGGGTTCCTTTTGTTGAGCGGCTAGAATCAACAGAACTATCACGTTGAGTTCCGTTATCGACCTTTTCAGCTATGTTGCTGTGGTTTGGTTTTACACTTGCTAGCACACTTTTCTACTTTATGCTTAATAGAAGCTTATCTATATTAGGAAAGTCGTCATTGTTATCATTGTTGCTGTCTAGGGGATTTCGTGTTGCTGTTATATTTCCTACATAAATGTTAGATACAATGATTGCAACAGCAAATCTTGACATGTACCTTGCATTTGACTAGTATTAATTCTATAATAGTCTGAGTGAGTTCTCTGGAATGGATATCTCACGTCTCAGGATTTTTTTATATCATCTTTTAGAGGATCATTCTGTTAATTGAAATGTAGTGAAGTTTAGCGAACGGGAAAAGATGTACTAGATATGCTACAACTATTTAAAGACGTGCGAGCAACTGGCAAACAAGGAGGCTGGCTATTCGCTGAGGGTGGTTAGTAAAAGACAATGTCGTCTATAGTAGGCAGAGGGTTAAATGTTCAAATTTGCTCTAGAGTGGGATTCTGAGGATTCTAAGGCAGAAACACTAAGGTTTATATAAACATCACACCTGTGCTACTACAGATTCTGAACATGCCAAGATACATAGATATCTTTAAGTGAAAGCAGCTCCACACTCCTATCTGCATGCTCATCAGAAAGATTTGTCCTATTGTGATCCCTCGCTACAAATTTTCCTCTAATAGACTGCTCTCGCCTGAAGTCTGCTTTTAACTTTGTGACACAGCATTTGAACAAGGCAAGTCATCGCCCCTGGTCGAGATTCAACTTTGAAATGGGTGGGGGAAATAGCCAAAGAGGTGAGGTGCGAACCTAGATCTAGCCATTCTCATGTGCTATTTTTCTCAAGATCACGCCAAGATGACGAGCGGCAATCCCGCTTCTACTGCTCTGCGTATAAGATCCTTTACATCTATGGCGGATTCAGCCTACTAGAGACACAAGCACTATCTGTGAGAGGCCAGACCTCGAACAACTCAAAGGTGTGGTTTCAAATATTCAATTAAGAAGTGCATGAAGACTACATACATGCGAGCTCTTCCTCTATATAGAGAGAGGAAGAGCTTCTGGAATGTTCCAAGAAACTGCTTGGCAGTGGGGTAGTGGCCAGTGCTGAGCAGGGACTTTGGTCAGTGCTTAGCGAGACTGTCAGTGCTTAGCGAGGGCATGGCCCGAGCCTTTATCATGGGTTCCAACCCTCACACTATCCTCTCACTCTGCTGCAGGCCACTTTTGCTGTACAATTCTCGGCGAAGTAAGGCAAAAACCAACTGTGTTGTCGTGCAGCATTTCTTCGATTGGCTAGGTAATTTCAACGACAGGCTTCTACTGTCGCAATCACTGAGTGAGGATTGTAACGAACCTGGAACCACGGGTCCGTGCGATCAGGGCATTTTGACACTTTTACAACTTTACCGACTTTTTACCCCTCCAAAACACTACCTACTAAAATGCCCCCTACTACACCCCCCCTCGACGATTGG